>JAWQFJ010013388.1:27500-48756 GCA_034096865.1 Theodoxus fluviatilis | reverse complement strand
TGACCTACGTCACAGCGTGATCTCTGACCTGAAATGCTTCGCTAGAGAACAACCTCAGGCAGGATGGAGCTAACCAGGTGACGTCACATGGCGCGAGTTCCTCAGCCTTCTGTGCCTCACATCTTCATGGAGTTCCTGTGCAGGGGAAGGCGTGACGGAGCATTCAGAATCTTGGAACTTTCCACTTCCTGTGTGCACCTGCCATTTCATATCTAGTGTTGGGTTTTGCCACCCAGTTTTCCTCGTTGTAGTTTTAGTTAAGTTTATTCCCAGTAATCAATGAATGGTGTGTAGGGCCTATCAATGGATATCCGCATATAGGTACTTTTTGTCGCTAATGATGGAACGGTCATTTGTTAAATAAATATTGTGATAACTTCTTACTACCGATAATTGTTCTTCATATTATCATGTCAACGTCAATACCCAGAGAAACTAATGCACCGATAACATGAACGTAAAGTGACCCGGCTGTCGCTGCTGACATATGACCACGTCCATCTGTAATGTTCAATGAGAATGCCCGTATGCAAAGTATGGAGATGCACGCTCTCGATCACGTTGGACACTGGAGGGGCGGTCTGGTGATGATGATGATGGAAGCAGCGATGTGACTGACACGGATTTTACCTGCAGGTGTGCAGAAGGGTCGCTTTGTGACGTAGATTCTGCCTTGGGGTGTTGGCAGCGTGTCTGTCCCCGTGCTTGCGTGACGTAATCAGGAAAGGCCACGTGACTAATGCCACAGGGATGACGTGCTCAGAAGAGCGGCGATCGCTCGACAGCAATGTCTTGGTAGGGTTACCTCCCTTGCATACTGCAGCATGTGAATCAGACAGTGTGTCCACAGGAACTGACTGGACATGATGTCCTTGATGTGAGGTTGTGTCGCTATAGTCATTGCATCTTAACCGGCCAGGTAAGACCAGACTTTATCTGAGAACAATAACTATCAGTCCTGCAAGCTTTTTTCCTTTTTCTTGATTTGCACTATTGCACACCCAGCTGTTGTGGCTGCATTAACAAAAAGATACAGTCTGTGTTGT
Source organism: Theodoxus fluviatilis (assembly GCA_034096865.1). NCBI lineage: Eukaryota > Metazoa > Mollusca > Gastropoda > Cycloneritida > Neritidae > Theodoxus > Theodoxus fluviatilis. The sequence continues at coordinate 47,710 of JAWQFJ010013388.1, read as the reverse complement.
ATCGAAGTCAGCCAACACTCTTCTGTGGCTGGTTAGTGGTGACTGCCAACATGGCGAGAGAGACAAAAGTCGTACCAGATTTATACTTCCCTGGTGAGGACCAGGAACTGCAGGCCTCTAACGCGGAGGGGAAGGGGGAGCAGGGGGAAGGGGGAGGGCTGGAAGGAGGGGAAGCAGTGGACCTGACCCCAGAGGGCTTCATCCCCATCCACAAACTGACCCTGGGGGACCTCCCGGAACCCATCAGGACGGAACAGAATTTGCAGTATATCCTGGAACTCTCCAAGAATGTTGTCAGAGTCAACAACAACGACCTCAGTTGCCGGCGACCTGACGACGATGAATTCAAAAGGAGGAAACAGAGAGCGCTCTGTGGATCAGGATTCCTACAGAGACTTGATGGCAACAGTGTAGAAATCATCACAAACAACCATGTGCTCTTCAACGAAGAGGAGTTGAAGAAGTCAACCTTTGATGTCTTCTTCGACTACCGCCATGGAGACCCGGAGGACAAGAAGAAACTTTTTGATCGTTGCGCTCGGACCAACGGAAAGTTCTTCTTGGGAAAGTATTCGAAGGCAGACATTGCCCTTGCTTGTTTTGTAGTCAACGACGCCATGGCTGCTCGCATCAAGGAACATTGCTGTGACCTCGAGGCAATACAACAACATCATAAACAAACTTTTGAACTTGATTTGACGGATGAACTGAATGTGGCGCCCATAGTGTGCCTCATCTCCCATCCCCTGGGACAACCCAAACACGTCAGCTTTGGTGAGATGCTCGACTACGACATACAGTCCACGATCATCCACCACACTGCTCCCAGCAAACCGGGCTCCAGTGGGGGACCCGTCATCATCTTCTCAAAGTCACGTCGTTTTGCCCAATTTAGCGCTTGTCATGTGGGCACGAATCCGCGAAATGGCAACAAATATGCAACAATGCAATCTCACGTGTTTCTCCTTTGGACATGCTGGGGTATCCGTCTATCTGGTAGTGACGACGAAAAGAACTCTACCACTTCCGAAGAATACGCTCAGAAAGCGAGTGTGTCTTTGGAGATGGGAGTCCTGGCGGCTTTTGTTCCTGTTTTTGGAGCTTTTCTTCTGCGCGCAGGGAAAACCCGCTTAGCAAGACTGGACACAAGCTCCCTGAAGCCATGCAAAACGTTCCTGACTGATGACCATTTGACTTCCCGTGATCTCAAGCAGTCTGTCAAGGAAGTCGTTGCAAAACTTGCTCAAGTTGCACCCAGTTTCACTGCGTGTCCTTCAAGCAACCTTGATGACGGATCTGACCTGGTCTCTCTGCTGGAATCCCAAGAGCCATGTTTCTGCCAATCCATTGTCGAGATGATGGGAAAAGGTGTCAAATCTGAGGATGGCGTAGTTACAGAATGCTTCCTGTCTCCATACTCAGCATCCACAATAATGTCCACAGAGAGTGATGTCACCTGGCCATGGATAGATAGGAGCAATTCTGACACCAGGAATGAGGATGGAGTGGGGAACTGCCTCATGAAAAAATGTCTCGAGTTTTGCGATAAAAGCATCATTCTTGTCATTTTGCTGCTCATGATTACGAAAGCAAACCACTGCGTCAAACAGTTGTTTCCCCAGTCATGTGCTGTCCCCACCACCATGACCTCTGGTGAGGTCAAAGGCGAATGGGAAACACTGTATCAAAGTACAGAGCAGGTTAGTCCATGTGAACAAAGCCCAGAAAAACAGCCTGATTGTATATCGACTTTTCCATCTCTGACGAGTGAAAAGAAACTGAACTATTCATCAGCTGATGTGGAGGGAGACTGGAATGGCCTCACTGGCGATGTTATTTCTGTCATGAAAATAACTATGGTATACCTTTCTCCGCTGTGTTCAATGACGCCCATCCACAACACAGACAACCAGAGAGTGATTCCACAACAAGCAGACACAGACGAGCACCTCTGCCTGTACTCCAGATGCCTTGCCTTGTCGGAGCACGCGTGGCAGCATGAGCTGCAAACCCACCCAGACACGCAGCGTGTGGGACGAGAACACAGCATTGGGAACTGGTGCCGGTGTGGCAGACCTGGAGTAAAGGACGTTATCATGGCCTTCATGGCTCTACCAGAACCAGAACATACTGAAAGGGCCAGAGGCAGTCAACACAAGAGAACCAAACGATGGGACGACGAAGACTTTCTACCAGAGGCAACAGCCGACATGGGAGAACAGTTCATGGTGCACTTTCTGCTGTTCCTTCGTAACTGCAGAAAATTGCTAAATGAAAAATCCCTTCCCCAGGAACATTGATCCTGAATTTCCTTGACAGGATGGAGATATTTCCTCACGGTCGTCACTCACTCATGCTTTTCATGGCGACCAGGGAAGTCTTACTCTACAATATCTGCCTGCTTCTGAAGCACATCAGCAAACACCTCCAGTCTGGGTACTTCGCTTTCCCCGTGTCGGTGTACGGCCGCCCTGGCAACTGGCCAGGAAACGTCACCCCACTGGAAGTCCAACGCACATCCTGGAAGCTGATACAGGACGCCATCATGGCGTCAGGCTTCCTTCATCTGTCCTGTCAGCCCTGGAGGAGGATGCAGACCGTCGAGAAAAGCTGATCGACCTGTACGTGGACATGAAGCAGCTCAAGTGGGAAGGAAAAATCCAGCCCAACCTCTTTGCTGAATATCTTGCTATATCGAAACAGAACTTGGTCGATATTTCACAAAGCTCAGGTGTGTGTTATGACAGCACTTATTACTTCGTTTGGTGTGCTGCTTTCCTCGTATGTCCAAAACATGTTTTCTCCAGGAGAAACATCTCCCAGCCACATTCAGTTAAATAGGTCTAATTTTCATTGCTGTTCCTACCTTGTTCAAAACGACCTCGGTTTCTTGAATGTGGTAAGTCACTGGACACAACGTCTGAGAACATTGAAGCCGTTTTTATGGAACTGTAATTACAACATGATGAAATATGAACCTTTGACGGATAGTATGGAACTGGTACACTGGAGATGTGTTCATTCATGCTTGTCCACCAGCGTTCTTTGGACTATGGCTGTCTGTGTGTGATATCCATGCTGGACATGTTGGGACTCATTTGAACGGACAGCCGAGGGACAGACCGGGACATATGGGCAGAAAAACTTAATTGTCTCTTTGCCTCGATTGGTTTTATGTGCAATTTCCTCTAACGTGAGAATGTCATAGCAGTGATCTTGGTCTCACCGTCGGGCGATCAGTTTCCTACTCTGCAAACAACAGGCACATACGTCTCACACGCAGCTTCCTGCAGAGAATGCTTTGACCTTTGTCGTTAGCTCAGTGATTGTATTGTATTTGAGACAAAAATGAAATACTGAGTACATCAGGCTTTGAACGTATTGCTTCTTCAAAACAACAATTGTAGCCCAAACTGCTGCAAAATCACGAGTCACTGAGATAAATGTGACTATGCCGTTGAGCTTGAGCGTCATTTCATTCAGTTTGGATCAATTTGAACATTTAATGTTGTGGTGAAGTTTCCAGCTTCCATGGAGTTCTTCACATCATTTGATGACAATGCTCGAGGCGAAATGTAGGAGAGATGCAAAGCTATGAGGTGGATGAAACCCGTGTGTGATGAAAGTGTATGAAGAATGATCCCCGAATTAACTGTTGATGAAGCAAGGTAAATATGTTCATGAACTGTTATTGAGGGTTCTAATTTGTCTAATGCCTGACTTTTTTCTTTGCAATGAAAGGTTTGCTCCCTTGATCGCTTGCTTATTTGCATTCTCACAGTTGCATGTTGCAGATTCATATTAATAGCTTATCACGTTAATGTTGTCGTATGCTTGTTGCAGTAACTGCAATAAAAAAAAAAACTTGAAGAAGAGTAAAACTTCATAGCTTGCTGTGTTCCATGGTTGTCACAACACAGTAGTACGAAATGAGTATTTTATAGAACGCTGCGAATTAAGTCTTCATACCCAGCTGGAGCTTTGTGATGATAACACTGCATGTGTGGCCGTGTCAGCAATGAGAGTGACAGCATTACTGCAACACCTTATGCGGGAGTTGATGGTGTTGTTAACATTGTGTTTACATTATAAGTCAATAAGTACTTCATCATTATGTGTCATTCATGCGTTTTGGGGCAGGCTGTTGATGTGTGATCTACAGCGTTCACACTGTAAGCAACACACGCATTTCATGCAAAATATGTATGTGCAAGCATAATCGGTCGATGCGTTGATATGAAACCACAGTAGTTTTTTTGTTGTAACATGTCAATGTTTTTCAGCCTCAGTGTTAGCACGTATTTGATGTCCCTTGTTGAGTAGGCTAGATGGACTACAAACATGCAAGTACATCGTTAATACATATGTTGTTTTGTATTATCTTTACCTCTCTTGATTCTACAGATGACATCTCCAGACTTGCACTTCAAAGGGTGGCGTTTGCTCTGGGAAGATGATCTGTTGAAAGGAGGGACTTGACTGGCATGTAGAATGGTTGTGTGGAGGTGGAAAGTGTGCAGTTTCCGTTGTCCATGTCTCTTTGCTATAGCTTGTCTAGTATGAGTGTACCGTTCTATTTACTCTCAGAAGGGTATCTCAAGCTGACTCCATGAACAAAATTATATAAATTATTATTGGTTTTGATTATGGCCACATTGCTGTTGAATTATTGTGTTGTGTTGATCAAGACTTAATGAAGATTTCAGAGGGGACCCTCATGTTCTGCTTGTTTAACAACTAAAAGGTGATGTGTTTTATTCTTGATTTTTGCTCTTTTTGGGGGGTTATCTTTGTTTGGTTGTTAACAATATAATATGTTGATATAGACCCAGTGATGTATTTGGTGGATAGTAGTTAGCTGTGTTGAATCCATGAAGTTGTACCAATCTTTGTTTACAGATGTTTCATTAGAGAGAGAGAGAGAAAGAGAGAGAGAGAGAGAGAGAGAGAGAGTTAGAGTTAGGGAGAGTGAGAGAGAGAGTTAGGGAGAGAGAGAGAGAGAGAGATTGATTGATTGATTGCTTTATTGCGGCCGACGACCCGTCATAGTAGTATACAATGTATGTACATATTCTAAAACACCATAGTGATATATAATAATCAACATACATAATACACGAATAGAATAGAACGAGTTATAGGCTTTAAGACATCGCAACACTAAGACATGAATCACCGCTGTGCCCGAAGAAACAATATCGTTCATTTGCACTTTTCCTTAGCAGTCATATGCATTATTATTCATCCCTTGATTAGGCTACCTCCTAAAAATGTGTCATGAATGCATGTACAACTTAAAATTCCTATTTCCCATGAGGAAGAAAATTGTTTATATCTCATGCATCGTATCCGATCTAAAACCGTAGAATTGGCCTTTACCATTCATGTTTTGTTCCACCTCTTATGTACACGGTTAGGTGGTTATCATCAGCTAACGTATGGACATTGTCATGAATAGCAGGTAATGCTTACTTTATGTCAACTGTCTGATTTCGCAATCTAAGAGCATAGTAAATGTACATTGCCACATCTCTGGTTTTATCTGCGCCTTGTCCGTCTAACAAGTATGTACACCCCACTCGATGGATGCTGATATATTTCGCGATGTATTTTGCTCTCAGAGCATCATACATCGGACAGCAAACTAAAAAATGTTCTTCATTTTCCGATTGATTGGCACAAAATGGACAGGAAACGTTATCGTTAGCTCCAAAGTGCCTTTCATTGATATGTAAGTTGTTGATTCCTAATCTGAATCTTATCAAAACATCTCTGAATTTCTTAATTTTAATATCGTTAAGATAACTTTCACAGCCATGTGCACTTTTAAAAGTCCTATACATTGCAAAGCGCTCACTGCTACAGAGTTTCTCGTTCCACTGCTGCCTAAAACAATCTCGTAATGTTTGTTTACAGATGTTTCATCAGAGAGAGAGAGAGAGAGAGAGAGAGAGAGAGAGAGAGAGAGAGAGAGAGAGAGGGGAGTTAGAGTTAGGGAGAGTGAAAGAGAGAGAGAGAGAGAGAGAGAAATAGAGAGAGAGAGATTTGTATAACTTGTGACTGTTTGTTAGATTAATGATAATGGATTCATGTGAAGAGTTAATGTCATTTCACCACTGGTTCAGTCATCATGACTTGCCATGTGTTTTGATGTCAACTGGATAAAGACTCAAGTTGGTCATTTAGGTTTTTCTGACCTTATCAAATGAAAATCTAATGATTGTTTAATGTTGACTGAATGAAGATTCTGAAAGGATAATACCTGATTTTGCTGGATCTGTTGTATCCTCTGTGTATTTCCTTGTATCTTTTGATGTTTACCTAATTGAATTAGTGATGACTATGTGTTTTTATCTGTCATTAGATCACTGATAGTTGCTGATCTATTGATGTTAACTTGACAATATGTAATGGATCCAATTTGTCATTTTGATTGATGCTAACTTTTTGAAATAAATCCATGCCTTTGATATATACAATATAGTTAGAATTTGATGTTGACATGCAGATATGTGATGAAGATGTATATTCTGATGATTGCTTGATAACTGGAAGTGCGAGTCAATTTTGAAGTTGACTCAGTAAGGACCTATGATGAATCCATTGCGTCTTGATGGCTGTTTCATTGTTGAATTCTGATAATGCTGTGGCGCTAACGGAACTTCATGAAGGATCCATTGTAGGCTAAGAACTTTTTCATGATTTATATCCGTAAAACCTTTATGGTGACTTTTGGGGGATCTGTTGTGTCTTCATAACCTTTTTCCAAAACTAATTACTAAAATATCCAGTCACGCATAGATGATCCACTTGATAATGACTTTTATGCAAAAATCGTATGGTAATGACTCTTCCAGTCATGACACCTAGGGATGCTTCCTATTGAACTTAGAAGTATTTCTTAGTTTGATGATATTGGAAATATTATCATTGTCAGCTTATGGTTAAAACATATCTTTTGTCACTTTATTTATCGTGTAATGTGTTCAAAATGTGACGACGACAGGAAAACCAGCACTGTCATGCCATTTTATCATCCAGACTACCATTATTATTACCAACATTATCAGCAGCAGCAGCTGCAGCAGTAGCAGCATCGTCATCTTCGTCGTCGTCATTATTATCATCATCGTCATCATCATCATCATCATCATCATCATCATCATCATCATCATCATCATCATCATCATCATCAGCAGCAGCATCATCATCATCATCATCACCATCACCATCACCGTCATTATCATCATAATCATTATCATCATTATCATCGTCGTCGTCGTCGTCGTCGTCACTATTATTGTCATTGTCATCGTTTTCATCACCGTGGTATTGCTGTCGTTATTGCAACCACTTGCCTGACTATGCTATGGCTTTATAGTCCTACTGCTTGTGTGCACCGGTGTAATATACACAGCTCACGCGTGTCAGTCAAAGAGTTGTGGACTGACAGCTTGCTGACTGGTGCCTTAGGGCGGATTATGGTATTGAAAATAACTATCACCATTACTTCCATCTCTCTGCTTTGATCACTATGTCGTATTACCTTCTGCTGCGATGCCCGCTTATTGGCAAAACTATTATATTGTAATATTCTAACACTAATCTGTTCTTGCCAGTGTTGTTTTTTTTTCTTCTTATTTTGTTACAATTTCATTCAAAAGGTGTCAAGCAGTTTTGTGAGTGTACATTATTTCTTGAGAACATCTTGCTGTATTTCCGTTCATGGAGACTTTTGACTGTTGATGTTTGCTTATAATCATTCCATCGATAGTGTATCTTCAACTTCCTTTGTCGATCTCTACAATATATGTTTTGGTAGAGTTTTCCAGATTTTCCCATTAAGAGAACTTTGCTGTTATTAATAGTTATTTACCAATGTTCGCCAGCACGTATATTCATTGCAGTATGTTTGTCAAGCTTGAACATATTAAATTTAGTTAATTCTTTTCATTACTGCAATTGTGCCACAGAGTTCTCCTCGAAGTCTGAGACAGCACAATGACGTACACGACGTTACACTTACTGTGACGCTTTTGTTTGGCAAAAATCAGTCCAGGTTTTCTTGTTGTATAAAACTAAAGTCCTTCTGTCAAGTAAAATTATGTCTTTTAACAGGGCTAAATATTTTAAAATAGTTTTAGTGTATAGCGTCAACTGTTACATCTCCTTTTTTATTTCATCGTGAAATATTGAAATAGCTGACACCCTCAATGTTTTAAGTAAGCGTCGGAAAAAATCGCAAGCATTGATCCTCTTACAGTAATAAATTGCTGCAAATTGCTGCAAATATGTATGTTGAAATAACAGGACAACTATTTTCGGTGTGTTAATTCAAGCTTTCGTTCACCTTTGTCTATAATAAAGTCGAACGTACTATGCACTTTCCCTGACCTGATCTGCTGCCTCTGTCGACTGAATTAATGCATGACCATTGTAAATAGGACATAAGTTCCATCACTTACCCTGCTTCATTGAGATTTTTCATTCTATTTTACCCTAATTGTCTAAGAGAAACCCATCGTCTCTTGAAAAATGGGGAAATAAGATGATTGCCATGATTTTTACATTTTCATGCATTGTGATGATGAAGTGAATCATGGACTGTATCAATTCCGCTGAATAAATCTCTTAATTATCGATGACAAAATTGATTCCGTTGTCCTTTGTATTGTCTATGGGTGTTGTGTACGTGAAAGGGATTGCTTTGTCTGTGTGATTATGTACGTGTGTTGATGTGTGTGTATGTGTTTCTGCATGTGTGAGTGTCCATATGTGTGTTATGTACACGTGGTCTGAGAACCAATGGTGCGTGCACGTGGTCTTTAACTTGCGGTCCGTTCCAGCTTGCGCCAGGAAAGTAGAATGAGAACAGGCGTGTGTTTCCCCAGGATGTTTATTTCCGGACTGGTCAACGCTTCTAGCAACCACTCGTGCACCCACAGTAGTCACTCGTGCTCCCACAGTAGTCACTCGTGCTCCCACAGTAGTCACTCGTGCTCCCACAGTAGTCACTCGTGCTCCCACAGTAGTCACTCGTGCTCCCACAGTAGTCACTCGTGCTCCCACAGTAGTCACTCGTGCTCCCACAGTAGTCACTCGTGCTACCACAGTAGTCACTCGTGCTCCCACAGTAGTCACTCGTGCTCCCACAGTAGTCACTCGTGCTGCTCAGGCTTCGCCTCAATACGGCTCCTGACAGCCTTCCAAGCACTCGACAACCATTCACCAGTCTCTCCTCCAGTCTCAGTCACCTCTTAGTCTCCTTCACCTCTCGTCTATTATGTACATACGAATATATAGTGCCGTGCTTTGGGTTCGAGGGTATTTCCCAGCGACCTCTGTTCTGCCACGTCGGCATACTCGAGGGCCAATCGGTGGTCAGACGCCTACTGCATAGGAAAGCAAGGGGAGTTTCCAGTCCCCCACTCCCCCCCCCCCTTACCCAGCATTCCGCTGACTCACACTGACCCTCCGCACACCGACCAGGCAGGAATTTGCCTCCCCCCCCCCCCCTCTCACAGATAAAGAAGGCGCTGACTCATTCTGACCCCCCTCTTACTGACAAAGGGGGGGAGAGCCCCTCGAACCTTCCACAGGCACTTTTACATTACATTCACATTCCTCAAGCATTTCAAGCATTTCACATTCCTTCGCAACATGGGTTTGTATGTTTGTGTATGCGGTTATGTGTGTGTGTATGTGTATGTGTGAGTGTTGCTTGTGTGTGTGTGTGTCTGTGTGTGTGCGCGCGTGAGTGCGTGTGTGCATGCTTGCGTGCGTGTGCGTGCGTGTGTGTGTGTGTGTGCATGGTGTATGACTGACATCAAACGAAGTTTGCCCAGAGAGCGCCTTGCATTGCCTATTGCTTTCTACACAGCCTCCCCTTCCCTGACATACTGCAAGTACGTGTGCATGCATTTTCAAATCATAATGTAATAGTTCATTCATAGGCAATACACAGCGACAACGTGACGATAAGATACAAAGTTGTCACAGAGAGGTAGATAAGAATAGCCTACGCATACAGAAGAGAGACGCAGACATCACAACAGATGGACCGTTGCTGCAAGGAGAGGAAACTGGAGGTCGTCAGGCACAGGGGGGAGACAGCGGCTCTCCCAAAGGCAACTACACACCTCTCTTACATAGGGTGGCCTCCTGAGGGCAGGCAGAGGCAGTTGTATCCAGCCAGTGTCCAGTGAGACAAAGTGTTTACCTGTATGGAGGACCAGTCACACACAGAGATCTTTGACTCCAGGCCAGACATGAACATGTTCCATTGTTTGCACGTGCACTGTAAGCAAGAAGTTTCAAGTGAGGGCCAGGCAGAGGAGAGACAGAAACACGCAATGGTACAGGACCGGACACTGTGGGGTGTGGGGAGGAGAGAGAGAGAGACAGGGGAGCACGTTACTGCCACTAGCTTTATGTACTCAAGGAATACCATATTAATAAATGGTCTTGCTTAATACAACACCATGGCATTAGGAATTAATTTTAATATCTACTTCTGTCTAAAGAAACCACTTTTCAGAAAGTAGTGATGTGTTAGCAAAAGCTCACAGCTTACTATTTGTACTTATATTGACTATGACCGTGTGTTAATGCTACAAATATTTTAACACATAACAGATCTTCTGTCACTTTCCTAATGTCATTGTCTAGATAGCACGCCGACATTTTGTGACCAAGGCACAGCAAGTTCCAAACTGGCATTCTCTGGAAATAGTTATACTGGATCTGATCGCAACAACCGCGCAAGCCATCATTGATTTCCATTTTTGTCGTGCGTGCGTAGAAAACAGCAAGTACAGCCAAGACTCCCCTTCCACGACAAGGCAAGGGGAGAACGCAGACGACGAGGCTGAGTCGACAGCAACGCGTTTCCCAGTTTTCGTAGACACGGTCTCTGTCCATGCTGCAGCGGGCAGATGGCGGGCTGTGACTGTTGATGCTCACCATTTTCTACTTTCTACTCTGCCGTAATATCCATCTCCGAGTTACTTTCCCATGTGGCGACAGTGTACTCACCCCGGTAACGTGGAGTAGAAGGCATTCCTTCACTGTGCTGCGATTGGCAACAAGGCAGGTGTGGAGGACATCATGGACAACAGCAGCGTGTACTCCATCTGCACAGCTTTCTCGTGTTGTCTGTCGTAAGAGCAAGGCCACGTTTCAGCAACTCCTGGGCACCGCGGTGGGGAGGCCGAGGCAGCATGCATCAGAGTAAAATAGCTCTCCATAAAATACGTTGTTCATCCTCTCCTCACAGTCCGGAATATCCTTGATCGCTCTACAGAACTGAAAGGAAGGCTTGGTTCGAATTAATCAACTCCGTATTGCTTCCTTAAAGAAAACACGAATGCTGTCTTTATTTCTTGGACAATCTTGCAAAAAGTTCTTGAACGCGAGTGCGCGCTCACGCACGCACGCACACACACACACGCGCGCGCGCACGCACGCACGTACATACACACATACAGATACGTACACGCACACACACACACACATGCACAAGCGCGAGCGCTCGCGCACACACGCACATACACAGAGGTGCGCGCGCGCACGCACACACGCACGCATGTGCACACATACAAACACACGTACAGACACTCACAAATGCACAAACACATAAACACACATCAACACACGCACATAATCACACAGACAAAGAATCCCATTCACGTACACAACACCCAAAGACAATATAAAGGACAATGGAATCAATGTTGTCATCTGTAAATAAAATATTTATTCAGCGGTATTGATACAGTCCATGATGCACTTCGTTATAAAAAAAGTAACACATAGTTTATGGTTTTTTAGGCGTTTTAGGACAAAATAATCAAAATGGCCTTAAGAACTTTTGACCAAAAAAAATCCCGCAATAGCGGCCCTCCGCAATAGCGGCCCTCCACAATAGAGAGCCGACCCCAGGGAAGGTATGTGCGTAAATAAACTATATTACTATTATTATTATTATTATTATTATTATTATTATTATTATTATTATTATTATTATTATTATTATTATTATTATTATTATTGTTATTATTATTATTATTATTATTATTATTATTAATCTATTTATGCAAAGTCCCCAAACGCACTGCCTGTAGACAGCTGTGTTTGGACAAAGGGAAAAGTCCCAGCGTCTTCTTGTTCTCATGGGTTTGACGTCTTGACACAAGTGTCTGAATCACGCATACTTGGGTTTCCCTCCATTGTTCGGCCGTGAAGCACTCCAGCTTCCCTGTTGAGTATGTGGAGGGCCTTGTCATATGAAACCGTGGATATCTAAATATAGCGTGGAGAAGTACAATGGCACGCACGACTGCCGTTCTGCAAGAGAAGGGCTTGGAGGAAGAGAGACGGGTGGGGTGGGGGGGACAGCACGGGGGGTGGAGGGGACGGGATGGGGGATGGGGGGAATGGGGGGGGGGACGGTATGGGGGTGGGGGTGGGGGGGACGGGAAGGATAGCGGGAGCGGCGACAGTTTGTGGCTGAGGAGCGGGACAGACGCAACTCACACAGAGTTGCGTCCCTTGCTTTGGATTTTCCAGAGCTATTCATATATCTTCTCCACTCTATTCGACCAATGAAAGTATCTTCTCCACGCTATATTTAGATATCCACGGTTTCATATGACAGCCTCTCTCTATGTAAACCCGATCCCCACTCCTCACCCCCCTCTTCTAACCTACCCACCCACAAAGCCATCCTCTTATTCTCAATTCCTCTGTTGTCATCTTTACTGAATGGTAGTGCGTGTCATGAAGGTACAGAATTCAAAACAAAGCATGCATGATCAACACTTGCAAGAAAAGGGAGGCGGGCGTATAAAGGACGCGATGAAAAGTGAGAATGAGAGAGAAAGGAAGAGCAAGGGTGAGAGCGAGCGAGCAAGCGCGCGCAGAGATAGAGAGACCGACAGAGAGAGAGAGAGAGAGAGAGAGAGAGAGAGAGAGAGAGAGAGAGAGAGACAGACAGACAGACAGACAGACAGACAGACAGACAGACAGACAGACAGACAGACAGACAGACAGACAGACAGACAGACAGACAGACAGACAGACAGACAGACAGACAGACAGACAGACAGACAGACAGACAGACAGACAGACAGACAGACAGAACGACAGGCAGGCAGACAGACCGACAGACAGACAGGCAGGCAGACAGTCCGTCCGTCCGTCCGTCCGTCCGTCCGTCCGTCCGTCAGTCCGTCTGTCTGTCTGTCTGTCTGTCTGTCTGTCTGTCTGTCTGTCTGTCTGTCTGTCTGTCTGTCTGTCTGTCTGTCTGTCTGTCTGTCTGTCTGTCTGTCTCGTCTCTGTCTGTCTGTCTCTCTCTCTCTCTCTTTCTCTCTCTCTCTCTCTTCTCTCTCTCTCTCTCTCTTTCTCTCTCTCTCTTTCTCTCTCTCTCTCTCTCTCTCTCTCTCTCTCTCTCTCTCTCTCTCTCTCTCTCTCTCTCTTCGCCCCCCGCCCCCCTCCTTTCTCACTCCCTCTCTATCTCCCCTTGTCTTTGTTGACAATCCAGCTTCGTCCTAAACACTCCAAAGATGGCTATGGTTTTCCGAAACAAAAGCTTTTCTATAATTCACAAAGCAGACAAGTCGTTTCCCCTGATCTGATATATGTTTCAAAACCGCGTGATACAAAATGAAAACGTGATTAACTGTTCGGCTTGAAAGCCAGTTTGATCCACGTGCATATAGGCAAAACGTGTGCATGTTGCGCACATGAGTGAAAATCCTCTATACTTATCAGGGTTATACACATCTCCTTTCTTATGGATGGGAACGCCCGACTGATTTGACACACACGGCTTTCAGAATCTGGCCGTTACTTTGGGAGCGGAGACTGAAACTGGGTCAGGTGGCTGGCTGGTGAAACCGATATCCACGCTGTGACGTACTGTAAGCGGAAGTAGCAGCTGTTTGTTTATTCCCTATTTGCTTCCTCTGTATGCTAAGTATGAATTCTTCAGTGGCACATTTGGAAAGTAGAGACCTAAAGCTTTCCAAAAACACCAAACATGATGGGGGAAAGTAAACAGTGTACATGCTATGAGCGTGTTAGTTTCATCTACTGTTGCTACTTCAGTGCATTGATATTGTTGCGGAAGAATGTGAACGGATTTTGTAGCAAAGAATGTGTAGCGACAGGATTGTGTATACTTGTTGGTGCATGCGGATGTAGATTGTGTATGTTAAAGAATTGTGCTTGCGGAGGATAGAGGCGCTCACCTTTCTTTGTCTTGGCAGACAAAGAGAGGTGACCGAAGGGGCCAGGATGACTCAGCATCTTCTTTTTTCATTGGAGGAGGGGTCAGGATGGCTCAGCCCCCTATGTGAAAAAAGGAAGGTGAGTCAGCAGAATGCTGGGTGGGGGGTCGGGGGGAGGTGGAGGCTTCGAAGCCTCTCTAACTTCCTATACATTAAGTGTATGACCTCCTGATTGGACCCCATGGCAGAAACGGAAGAGGTCGCCGGGAAGAGTAGCCTCTAACCCAAAGCAAGCAATATAAATACGATGTGCATGTCACTGAGAAAACTAGAGAGAGTGACACTGGAGAGCTGCGAGAAGCTGAGAACGCTTGTGAGGCTGTTGGAGCCGGGTAGAGGCACAGCCTGAGCGTCACTAGTGACTGCTGTGGAGCACGCTAGTGACTGCTGTGGAGCACACTAGTGACTGCTGTGGAGCACACTAGTGACTGCTGTGGAGCACACTAGTGACTGCTGTGGAGCACACTAGTGACTGCTGTGGAGCACACTAGTGACTGCTGTGGAGCACACTAGTGACTGCTGTGGAGCACACTAGTGACTGCTGTGGAGCACACTAGTGACTGCTGTGGAGCACACTAGTGACTGCTGTGGAGCACACTAGTGACTGCTGTGGAGCACACTAGTGACTGCTGTGGAGCACACTAGTGACTGCTGTGGAGCACACTAGTGACTGCTGTGGAGCACACTAGTGACTGCTGTGGAGCACACTAGTGACTGCTGTGGAGCACACTAGTGACTGCTGTGGAGCACACTAGTGACTGCTGTGGAGCACACTAGTGACTGCTGTGGAGCACACTAGTGACTGCTGTGGAGCACACTAGTGACTGCTGTGGAGCACACTAGTGACTGCTGTGGAGCACACTAGTGATTGCTGTGGAGCACACTAGTGACTGCTGTGGAGCACACTAGTGACTGCTGTGGAGCACACTAGTGACTGCTGTGGAGCACACTAGTGACTGCTGTGGAGCACACTAGTGACTGCTGTGGAGCACACTAGTGACTGCTGTGGAGCACACTAGTGACTGCTGTGGAGCACACTAGTGACTGCTGTGGAGCACACTAGTGATTGCTGTGGAGCACACTAGTGACTGCTGTGGAGCACACTAGTGACTGCTGTGGAGCACACTAGTGATTGCTGTGGAGCACACTAGTGACTGCTGTGGAGCACACTAGTGACTGCTGTGGAGCACACTAGTGACTGCTGTGGAGCACAGTAGAGACTGCTGTGGAGCACACTAGTGACTGCTGTGGAGCACACTAGTGACTGCTGTGGAGCACACTAGTGACTGCTGTGGAGCACACTAGTGACTGCTGTGGAGCACACTAGTGACTGCTGTGGAGCACACTAGTGACTGCTGTGGAGCACACTAGTGACTGCTGTGGAGCACACTAGTGATTGCTGTGGAGCACACTAGTGATTGCTGTGGAGCACACTAGTGATTGTTGTGGAGCACGCTAGTGACTGCTGTGGAGCACACTAGTGATTGCTGTGGAGCACACTAGTGATTGCTGTACGCTATGTCTAGTCCAGGAATAAACATCCTGTAAAGAACTCAAGCGCCTGAGTCCTGCTTCCTACTTTCCTGGCGCAAGCTGGGATGAACCGTGAGTCCAGCAGACCACGTGCACGAGACGTCAGATTGGAGTCTGGAGGCACTGGAGAGGTTAGTGGCAATTTTCTGTAACACTGGTTCCCTTTCCCGTAACACGTGGGTTTCTGCAACGTTGGTTCCCGAGACGAGTGGCTGGGGTCACTCGAGAGGCTTTTTCATAACAATATCTTACAAAAGACATCAACTTTCAAATATGCTCTTTCATGACTTTTGAGTTCGTGTGTGTGTGTGTGTGTGTGTGTGTGTGTGTGTGGTTGAGTGCATGTGTGTGTGTGTGGTTGAGTATGTGTGTTTGTGTGTGTGTATGTGTGTGTAATGGGGAAATAGGTTTCCGGAAGTATCTCACCTGAGAGAGACTTGGTTTTTGCTGGTGAAGTTGGTAGTCCAGCGACTGTATAGAAATGGAGGTGGAGGGTGGATGGGAGTTGAGTTCTGCCCCATAGGTGATGAGCGGTGTTCGCTCTGAGATATGAGTAGTAGTGAGTAAAGGTGGGTCGTGAGTTGGTTGTGAGAAGATAGCTATATTAGAGAGAGCAAGAAGACATCGATTAGTCCGCCTACTGAGAGAAGACAGAAGATAGAGATTGGTCCGCCTACTGAGTGAGAAGAGGAGAGAAGAGGAGGGCGAAGCACAGAAGAGTGAAGCAGACGAAGAAGAGAGTGGAGGAATGCAAAGCACAGAAGAGAGAAGCAGACGAAGAGAAGAGATCGGCTCCACACACACAGCAGAGATGGGCAGAGAGAGAGAGAGAGAGAGAGAGAGATAGAGAGGGAGGGAGAGAGAGAGAGAGAGAGAGAGAGAGAGAGAGAGAGAGAGAGAGAGAGAGAGAGAGAGAGAGAGAGAGAGAGCGGGCAGAGTTGGAAGGTTGGTGCGAGAGTTTTACACGGATCGATAGTGTTTACTTGTCGAGGGCTGACTTACGTGCTTTTATGTTTTATATAAGAAGACTGACCGCCATTTTGCTTGTGCTTTTTCATTTTTCCCTTTTGGAGTTGAGTAGGTGAAGAGTAGGTGTAATTTTATAAGATTGGGTTATTGAGGATATTGTGTTTCAACCATATACCAATATAACATTATTTTTATTTTTATTTTTATTTTCTACCCCTGTTACGGACATGTTTTATGTTGAAATAGAAAGACATGTAAGTAACCCGGGACCTGTTTTATTTCGTTTTTGTGGATCCCCGTAACAGAGGATGAGAAAGTGGGGGTTCGTTCCGAGAGATTGTTCGGATTTGTATATTTGAACAATTTTACTGAAGTATTGAGATTAGAAGATTTTACTGTGCTGATATTTCAGTTGACATTTTTAACATATCTTGTGTACTTACTATTTCAAAATGTCCCGATTTTTACGTAACCTTTCTGTGAGAGGAATTAGGAGAGCCAAACTGGAGGACTTGTTACAGTTAACATAGGACAAGGAGATTGGTGTGGCTGAAGAGTTACAATCTGATGTGAAGGCAATAAGAGAGTTACTGATAACGGAACTATTTCCCGAGGACGATACTGATGAGGAGAGCAATCATGGGGAAATAGAAATTCAAAATGTTGCTAAGGAAAATGAAAACTCAGGTCTCACTTTTGATCAGCGGTTACGCTTAAGGCAGCTGGAGATGGAAGAGAAAGCGAAAGAGAGGGAAGAGAAAGCGAGAGAGAGGGAGGACAAGGAGAGGGAGAGAGTTTTAGAAATGGAGAGAATGAGAGATAAAGAGAAGGAGAGGGAAGACAGAGAGAAGGAAAGGGAGAATGAGAGAGATTTGGAGATGGAGAGTTTGAGAGACAAAGAGAGGGAGAGAGAGAAGATAGAGAGAGGGAGAGAGAATTTATGCGAGAGAAAATGGAATTTGAGAGACAACAGCATAAGAATAGAAATACTCCCGAGGGAGGGGAATTCAGGATAAATGACTGTCATCGTTCCGTCCCTCAGTTTGAAGAGCAAGATGTTGAGAAGTTTTTCTCGCGGTTTGAACATGTAGCAAACAAGTTGCATTGGCCTAAGCTGTACTGGTGTTTGATTCTGCAGAGTCAATTGAGAGGAAAAGCTAGTAAGGCTTATGGTTCCTTGGAGGGTGAGGACAGAGATAACTATGAGAAAGTGAAGGAAGTGATCAGATTGGCCTACCAACTGACTGGAGAAGCGTATCGTCAGAGATTTAGAGAAATGAAGAAGGATGGAGGCGAGACCTTCTGTGATTTTGTGGCTCGAGCAGCAAATGCTTTTGACTTGTGGTTGAGGTCAGAACAGGTGTCTAGTTACGAAGCCTTGAGAGAGCTCCTGTTGCTAGAGGATTTGAAAAACAAGGTTCCCCCGACAGTGCGTGTATATCTGGAAGATCAACATGTTAAATCGGTTCGAGAGGCGGCTGAATTAACTGATAAATACATGCTGATTCATAAAGGACAACAGGGGCAGAGTCAAGTCAGAACTGGTACCAGTAACCCCGTGGAAAATAGAAGAGTCATTCAATGTAGAAAGTGTCAGAGATTTGTTCATGTAGCTGCTGAGTGTCGTGCATTACCTGTGCAGGAAAACAAGAATGGTCTAGGGCGATCTTCGGCTGTAAGGACCAGCACCTTGCAATGCTCCCATTGTCATAAGTTGGGTCATGTGCTGGAGATCTGTTTTGTCAGAAAGAGAGAACAGCAGACAGTGGTTGGGTTTGTACGGGACAGGACTGAGAAAATCTTAGGTTCCAAATACAGTAAATGTGTATCCAGAGCTGGTCTTTCTATCAGTTATCATGATCCTTATGAAGAAGTGACAGTTTTTTGTGATACCGGTGCGTTTGTGAGTCTTATTAGCAGAAATGCTGTGAGTAGACCTGACTTGTCTAACACTGGAAAGAATGTGATAATCCACGTGGTAGGACAGCAGTATCAGTCAGTGCCCTTGCATCGATTTTGGTTAAAATCAGAGTTTGTCTCGGGAGAAGTGTTGCTTGGTGTGGTGGTTGATCTACCAGTTTCAGATGTTGACATATTGTTGGGGACAGATTTGGCGGACAAATGTTGTATCAAGTCACATCACCCTGTGTTGAGAGTGCAGTCCTCCCATGAATCCAAATGTTATCCTGCTTGTGTTACTACTCGATCCATGTCAAAGAAGAAAGTGGAGAAGCAGGGTGGTGGCAGAAACAGATCTTCATGGCAACGGGAACAGCAGCAGACGCAGCTCCAGCGGCTACAGGTCTCTCCGCCACGACTTGGGGCAGCTCGGATCATCCTCCAGCAACCTGAGCCAGATCCACACGGCGCGGGTACCAGGCGGGCTCCTCCGCAGGCACGCCTCGTGCCGAGAGTGTGGCCGTGGTGGCGACTCCTCCCGACAGAACGGACGCGTCTCCTTCGCGCCGGGCACACGCAGCCAGTCCGCGTCCAACACTGCAGAACTTATCGGGGTTGGTCCTCGAAACGCCCACAGTTACGATGGACTGCTGGCTAGTCATACTTGGAAAGAACATTTAGCCGGACTGAGGAGTGTTTTTGAGAGACTTGCCAGTGCAAACCTGACGGTGAACTTGGACAAAAGTGAATTTGAACAGGCTAAAGTGCAGTACTTGGGACACGTGATAGGATTGGGAACTGTGGCACCACTAGACTCTAAATTAGAAGGCATCAAGGATTATCCCAAGCCCAGGACGCGTCGAGCGGTGCGACGGTTTCTAGCTATGATGGGATACTATCGCCGGTTCTGTCCAAACTTTGCTACAGTAGCCGAACCTTTGACCTCCCTATTACAGAAAGACAAATCTTTTTGATGGAGTGAAAAATGTCAGAAGGCCTTTGAAGTTTTGAAGGCTATGCTGTGTAATGCCCCTGTCTTGGCTACTCCAGATCTGTCTCGACCTTTTTAAGCTCGCTATAGATGCCAGTGTCTTGGGTTCCGGAGCTGTTTTGTTTCAAGTGGGAAATGATGGTTTCGACCACCCAATGAGTATTTCTTTTTTAGAAGTTCAACAAACATGAGTTGAACTACTCTACTGTCGAAAAAGAAGCCTTGGGTCTGACGCAGGCTCTAAAACACTTTGAAATCTATCTTAAGGGTCACCTAGAGCCGGTGACGGTGCTTACTGATCACAATCCGTTAGCTTTTATTCATCATATAAAAGCAATAAATCAGTGCATTCTCCGCTGGAGTTTGGCGTTGCAGGAATATAATCTGTCTATTTTCAATATTCTCGGTTCTGAGAATGTCATGGCTGATGCCCTATCTGGAGTTTTTGATGCATAAATTCCTGTGTATTCATGTATATAGACCTGTGGTCTGTACAGAAAATTACTTGAAATGTTGAAAGAAAAGAAATA
>JAWQFJ010013388.1:12500-22500 GCA_034096865.1 Theodoxus fluviatilis | reverse complement strand
TAGAAGCAACATTTAGGAACCACTTTAATACAAACAGATGGACATTTTCAATGTGTTTACAGTCGTTCAGACCCCACAGCTCAGATCCATATAACAACATTGGCTGAATTTGTACATCAAAGACTTTGAAAAGTAAATCAGGTGTAACAATGCTCAGTTTGCGTAGGGACTTAAGTATTTGAATAGAACCTGCTTTGGCTCTACCTGAAATGTCTGACAGGATGGTATTCGTGCACAATCTTGTAGACAATGTTATACCGAGATACTTGTACTGTGAAACCACTTCCAGCTTCTCCTTTCCAAGTACCCACTTTTCATGTGCAGCGACATGACCACCATTTCTAAATATCATCACCTTTGTCTTATTCGGATTTACAACTAGTCCCAGTCTGTCTGATGCCATCTTTAGACTGTTTATCTGATTCTGCAGACCAGGCACCGTGTCAGACAAAAGAACAATGTCATCCACGAAAAGCAGAGAGAGAGAAAGAGAGAGAGAAAGAGAGAGAGAGAGAGACAGACAGACAGACAGGGAGACAGATAGAGAGAGAGAGAGAGAGAGAGAGAGAGAGAGAGAGAGAGAGAGAGAGAGAATGAAATGCAATTCATGCTAATTTAGAGAAGTAGCAAAATCTGTTCAAGGTGAAGAAAAGAAAAAAAGGATAAAAGAATACAGTACAGCAAAACAACTACCTGCCAGTCCCCTCACGAATGTGTCTTCCTCGGCGTCATTGATGTCAGCCAGATGTCCTCCGTGAGACTTGCAGTACACCTGTCCAATTGAACATTATTCAGACATCAAGTTGTTACTCAACACACAGGAGACGTTGCAGTACACCTGTCCAATTGAACATTATTCAGACATCAAGTTGTTACTCAACACACAGGATAGGTTATGTCCTACTTATTACAATTTTAAAGTTTGAGACTGAAGAAAACTTTGAAGTGGAAAATTTGCACGTTGTTGCGTTCTAGAGTGAGAGGAACTGATCTATGACTATATCATTCTGTTTTGCTATCTCCTTAGCCACCATGGTCCATCATTTACGAAAGAACAGGACTGGCCACATGTACATGTATAGTAAGGCGCCTTTTGACATTTCTGCCGCGCAATCTTTACCTCATCGGCTGCACGATCAATCAAGTTCACTAGAGATCTCGCCTGGAGCGAAATAGTCTCTAGCACAGTTCATATGACGTGGTGGATCTAATCCGTTCGTATTATTCATGCGGAGGTCACCGGAGAGGCTTGTGGGATACCACATACGCCGTCAAAGTAGTTAGTTCTTAGACTATATCGCACACAACTCATAAATTACACTTGTTGAAGCAATAAACAAGCGTTTATTCGATACAATAAAACGTTTGTGTTGAAATGGAAACACGTTTTGACATCTGAATGATTTCTGTAAAATGTCGAAAAAATAATATCCCTTACGAGCTATTTTTGGCACAATGCTGTAAAGCGAAGGGTCAAGTCTATTACGCATTCATTGCGAACTGCACCAGTCACTACTGCCTCGGGTTCGCAGAGTGCTGCACGATTACGTAACCATTGCGCAGCATTTGTATGTCAGCTATTATCTGTTCGGGACCAGAAAGACTCCTGTTGCAAATGCCATCCTCTTGGATGTGAGGAGACAGAAATCCGTCCATTTGGATTCAAACAGGATGAAACCTGTAGGGAGTCCAGCATCGATTTGGGGATCTGCGTGTTACACAATGAACGTATACATGGAATTTAACTGCCAATCAGCCTTTGCAAGCTATGTAAGACCACTGACCACGAATAATCACTAGAGAGCGTCAGAGGATGAGCAAGATAAGTCCCGATTGCCCCTGCTTTTTTTGCCTTTTGCACAATCGTGTAGGGAGACGCGGTGGATCTCTTCCTAGTACCAGCTCACACTGGAGCTCTGTGTTGCATGTGGACTGGAAAGCCTTACCTCTGCCTCAGACCATGTGCCGAGGCTATGGCGGCTTGCGAAGTAGCAGGACTTTCCTCGTTGAACCCACCCATTAGGACAGCTTCCCCCTGTAGACGGACAGCTTCCCCCTGTAGACAGGACCCCGTTACAAACGCTATAACCACGATGAAACGATAGAGTGCTACGACAATGACAAGGTGGAGGAGAGGAAAAGATAGAAAAAAGAGGAGGAAGGACGACAAGGAAGGAGGAAAAACAAGGAAGTGCAGCAGGAAGGAGGTGGATGAGTAGGAGGAGGAGGAGGGAGGAGGAGGAGGAGGGAGGAGGAGGAGAGAAGAGGAGGAGGAGAGAAGAGGAGGAGGAGAGAAGAGGAGGAGGAGGGGTAAGGAGGAGGAGGAATAGAGGGGGAGGAGGAGGAGGAGGAGGAGGAGGAGGAGGAGGAGGAGGAGAAGGAGGAGGAGGAGGAGGAGAAGGAGGAGGAGGAGGAGGAGGAGGAGGAGGAGGAGGAGGAGGAGGAGGAGGAGGAGGAGGAGGAGGAGGAGGAGGAAGAGGAGGAGGAGGAGGAGGAGGAGGAGGAGGAGGAGGAGGAGGAGGAGGAGGAGGAGGAGGAGGAGGAGGAGGAGGAGGAGGAGGAGGAGGAGGAGGAAAGAGAAGAAGAAGGAAACATGATAAGGAGGAGGAGAAAGAAACATAAGGAGGAGCAGGAGGAGGAGCAGGAAGAGGACAAGCAGGAGGAGAAGGAAAGGGGAAAAGAGTAAAAGGAGCAGGATGAGCAGAAGCAGAAATTGCATGAAGGAAGAGGAGGGGGATGAGAAGGATGAGGACAAGGACTAAAACTAAGATGCAAACAAAATGAAAGCAGTGACGATTACGGTGACAAGGAGAAACAGGAAAAGGAGCAGGAGGAGGAGTGGTTTTTGATAGTCCTCATGTTTGGTGGGAAACCTGACCGCAGTATTACTCTGAACATCTTCATTTGGCAGAGAGGCAAAGGGGGTAGCTTTCAAATGACAGTTTTAAAATGAAAACCCATCCTGAGCCCGTCAGATCTGTAGCACCTGCAGTAGCAGGGTCAAAATGCGTGGCAAAAATAGAAAGCAGGCGTTGATGTGATAAAAACGCAAGGAAACATTCATTGAGATGGGGAAAGCAATGGGTCGGTCTGTCGATCCAAGAGAGAATTCCTCACCTGCCATTGCAACGACCAGAGAGAGACCTACAATGAGGACTGCTCTCATTTTCAATCTTGACTTGTTCCTGAAACATTTTGGAGAAAAGCGTTATTGAGTCTGAAACAAATGTCAACAGTACAACCCATAGGTTTCTTTGTCCTTTTGAAGTAAGTTAAAGCTATGTAGCTTGGTGTTCTTGACGGTCTTAGTGAATGAATCCTTTACTTGACACTGAGTAAAATTCCCTACATTGTGCTACTGAAATGTGTTGGCATTTTTGTGGTGGTAGTGGTCCTTTTGTTGTTATGGCTGCTGCTGCTGCGCGTGCCGCTTTTGTAATTTGTGAGTTCTACACCGAAACTCTACCACAATAACCTCCTTTGGTGCCAATCTCTCTCTCTCTCTCTCTCTCTCTCTCTCTCTCTCTCTCTCTCTCTCTCTCTCTCCTTCCCACACTCTTTCTCCCTTTATCTTTCTCTCTATCTCTCTCCCTCTTTCTTTCTCTCCCTCTTTCTTTCCCTCTTTCTCTCTCGCTTTCTCTCTCCCTCTCTCTCTCTCTCCCTCTCTCTCTCTCTCTCTACCCCACTCTCTCTCCCTCCATCTTTCTCTCTATCTCTCTCCTCTTTCTCTCCCTCTTTCTCTCTCGCTTTCTCTCCCTCTCTTTCTCTCTCTCTCTCTCTCTCTCTCTCTCTCTCTCTCTCTCTCTCTCAACTCAACATTGTATGAGAATCAAGAATGCCTAAACGTAGGTAGTGATAGGGGAAAAGGAGAACACAGTGGAGTTTAGAGACAGACGTTTCAGGACAGTAACAGTTTCCTGAAGAGTTTCCTACCTTCTTGCCAAAGCGACGTGGTTCTCTCGAGTGGCATACATGGCAGACCTAGTACCCCATTTAACCTTTCTGGTGCATCCGGGTAACTGGGTAGGTGTATCTTGAACGTGACAACTGCTATTGAGGCCCCATCTATAAGGATTATCACAGTGTTGGCTGTTTCGTGTCGAATGTGATGACATAGATACGGGACATGTGGCTTGGCAATCGATCTTCGTGCTTGCAGCAGCCACGCCTATAAGGACAAAGACCAGGTAAGACTGTTCCGTGATGCACGTGATGAAAGAAGAATCAGACAGATTGCACATGCACAGCAGCGAGAGATCCCGGATCAGTCGCTTGAGAGTCGATAGTCCAGCGTGGAGCAGCCACGCCTGAGGAGACATGGCCGAGGTGAGACTGCTTCGAAATGCACGTGTTGGCAGTCGCACCAAACGGACTGCACGTGCACAGCTGCGAGAGAACCCGGATCTGTCATTTGAGGTTGGACGGTCGTGCTTAGAGCAGCCACAGCGAAGAAGTACGAGTGGCTGGGTGAGACTGCTATGTGACGTCAGAACCAGAGCTGAGATTTGCAGAGCTCTGCGGGGAGAGATGAGATGGCCAGTACTTTCGAATCTTGATTATGCTTGATCTAAAAAAAACACGCCTCTGTCACAGAGTTGGCCTGTTCTTACTATAACTAGCTCTAGTGATGTTCTATTCCTCTTTGGGTAACTTTCATCTTCAATATTGAGGAGACATGTATTTGCCATGTGTGTTATCCAAGAAGAAATGAGAACTTATTTCCCTCTTTTGTACAACAGGCACTTCGTTGATTCGAGTACAAGCCATGTTTTCAAGTACTGCAACAGCCATTATAAAACGGTAAAAGAAAAGAAGTTTCTCTACCAATCTGCTTAAGAATTTGATTTTATATTCCACCTTATTTCCACAGTTAAACAATTTAAGTCGATCGAAATTAATAAAAAGCAGGTCTATAGAAAGAACCAAAGACAGCACACTTTGGATAAAGATTGTCTCTCACCGCGCATACTGTATGTATTTAACCACTATTTTGTTTCGCCTCAAAGATCTCACTTCGAAGAGATTCAGCGATTTCTAACTCAAAAATAGAGTAATCGGATTCGTAAATAATGACCTTTCTTACTTTTTTCATGATTAAAAAAAATGTCAGTTACTCGGCATTTCTCACAAAGGTAAACTCATTATGCAACTTAAACAAGAACAAACAAATCAATCAATCATTCAATAATGGATAGAAAGAAAAATAGAGAGATGGAAAGACGGATAGATATGTGCATGGATAGATGGACAGACGTACTGACGAGACCGACTGACCGACTGACCAACCGGCAGGCAGGCAAGCCAGGAAGCAGGTAGGCAGGCAGGCAAGCCAGGAAGCAGGTAGGCAGGCAGGCAAGCCAGGAAGCAGGTAGGCAGGCAGGCAAGCCAGGAAGCAGGTAGGCAGGCAGGCAAGCCAGGAAGCAGGTAGGCAGGCAGGCAAGCCAGGAAGCAGGTAGGCAGGCAGGCAAGCCAGGAAGCAGGTAGGCAGGCAGGCAAGCCAGGAAGCAGGTAGGCAGGCAGGCAAGCCAGGAAGCAGGTAGGCAGGCAGGCAAGCCAGGAAGCAGGTAGGCAGGCAGGCAAGCCAGGAAGCAGGTAGGCAGGCAGGCAAGCCAGGAAGCAGGTAGGCAGGCAGGCAAGCCAGGAAGCAGGTAGGCAGGCAGGCAAGCCAGGAAGCAGGTAGGCAGGCAGGCAAGCCAGGAAGCAGGTAGGCAGGCAGGCAAGCCAGGAAGCAGGTAGGCAGGCAGGCAAGCCAGGAAGCAGGTAGGCAGACAGGCAAGCAGACAGGAATGCAGGTAGGCAGACAGGCAAGCGGACAGGAATGCAGGTAGGCAGACAGGCAAGCAGACAGGAATGCAGGTAGGCAGACAGGCAAGCGGACAGGAATGCAGGTAGGCAGGCAGGCAAGCCAGGAAGCAGGTAGGCAGGCAGATTGTGAGACAAACGGGATATATAGATGGAAAGATATATGGATGGATGGATGATAAATGGATGGATGCATGAATGAGGGATGGATAAATGGATGATGGATGGATGAATAGACAGAAACTGCACATTTAAGTCGTTCATATTAAGGACTAACATGATCTTGAAATAATAGCACATACTTCCGAATTATAATGTTTTCCGTTATGCATCCACACAGGTGATGGTGAGGAGTAGATGGTCCTCGCAACTCCAATTCTTCTAAAAATTTTAGGTTAGAGTATCTTCCCTTGTTTCTTAGTTCTCTCAATTCAGTCCCTCCTCTCCATCCCTCTCCCTGCCCTCCCCTCCCACCCACCACTTTTTTCTTTGCTTTCATTTCATTTCCAATTAAACTGAGCAAGTTTGTAAATGAAATATTCTTTCAACAGCTCTGACAAAGCCACAGGATTGATTTCAGTTGCAAACAAAAAAATAGTTTATATATTGCAGAGGTCGACCAAAATGCAGAAACGAAAAAATGTCTTGAATTATTTTGGGTCTAAAAACCCCTGCAGTAATTTTCATTCAAGACATTCATCTAGATAAAGAAAATGTGAATATTATGCTTATGGAATGGAGTTTGGAAGGAAAAACAGCCTCTGGTACAAACAAGTCTAGATGTGCAGGCATACTATTTCACAATTCCCGTGAATACCAGTCATTCTCTATTTTTCAAGTTCAAGTTTGGGTGCCAGGCCCATAAAGGCAAGGCACAATTTATTCATTACCCTTGGGGGCATATAGAATATTAACAACAAAACCAACTATAACATACATAATTGAATCAGAAATGGGGGGGGGAGAAGAAGAAACAAAAAATAAAAAATAAAAAACGGAAAAAGAAATGTACAATGAGGAAAAATTGCATATGGAGGAAAAATACAACTCAATACTCGCAACATAAGCATTGAAATTGTGGCTTAGAGTTATTCAGGTAATTTATTTACAAATAGTATTCAGGAATTCAACTAGTTTTGACAGTACCTTCTTTCTGCTACCAAAGAGTTGATTACATTTTAAGCTATTTGGTCTTCTACAAAAGTAAGCTGACAACAATTTACATCGCTCATCTTTGAAAAAATCACAAACAAACACATAATGGTATTCATCCCCAATGTCGCCGGAAGCACATTTTGTACAAAGGCGTTCCGATCTTTGCACATTTAGAAAACGATTTGTTTGCACTGGCAGTCTGTTATTCAAGGTTCTGAATTTCATAAATGAAACACACTGTTTGTATGGCAAAATATTGATGTAATCTTCACACACAAATTCATCTTTGTACATCCTATAGTTATAAAACACGCATTTAGTATCTATCTCTGTAAACCACTGTTGAATGTACTGGTCTTACAAGCACCTCCTGACCTTTTCTTTAAACCAAGTTGCTGAAAATTGTAAGTTCCCTTGCAGGGTCCAAAATCCTGATAATCCTAAACTATCCAGAATGGTTTTTATGGAAGATAAATATTCAGAATCTAACAAATCTAAGGAAATCATTTTATAAGAAAACCAGTATGCAATGCTTGATAAGTTATTTTGGTTCTCAGGATTTACTAATTTATAGACCAAGCAGGAAACCGTGTACTATTTAATATAATGGTACTTAACAACTTTTGACAATTTTTAATGTCTAAGGGCCTAATCCGCATGATTAAAAAAGCATCGAAGATTTCTTCCAAAAGTCAGACCAGATAGAGAATGAACAACATATGTTGGGAGGTTCTTGAATCTAGTAATAATGAAACTGAAGCAAGCCTACTACTACTACTACTACTACTACTACAATTACTACTACAACTACTACAACTATTATTAGCTACCTCTAACTGCCACTAACTGCCACTAACTACCACTATCTATTAACTACTACTACTACTGCTACTACTACTACAAATACTACAACTACTACTACAACTACTACTGCAACTACTACTACAATTACTACTACAACTACTACTACAACTACTACAACTATTATTAACTACCTCTAACTGCCACTTACTACCACTAACCACTAACTACTAACTACTACTACTGCTACTACTGCTACAACAACAACAACAACAACAACTACTACTACTACTACTACTACTACTACTACTACTACTACTACTACTACTACTACTACTACCACTACTATCACTACTACTTGTCTTGGACTCTTGCTTGCATGCCATCATGAAAATGCCGCACAATGGTGATAAACTTCCCAGGACAACAACTTGGCCATGCTCTTCCAAAGGCCCTCTCTGCAAACTGTGTCAAACGCCTTGGCTAAGTCGACAAAGGCTGAGAACAGGGGCCGGTTGCTCAACAAGCCGTTATCGGCTAGCTGTCAGCTAAAACGCAACCTACCAGCTAAATCAGCGCCGGATAGCTTAACTGGGTTGCTCGTGCGCCAGTTTGACTACCTGACAGCTAAGTTAGCGGGAATAATTTAGAGGTGGTCGGAGCAGCTCTAAAGTCCCTTAGTTGGGAGGTAAACATGGCGGCGATCATTCACTAGAGTTTTCGTCAGCGATATCAGAGACGAAATCGGGTGTATCGAGATCGCTTTGATCCTTGTGTGGAGTTGGGACGGTTGGGAAGGGGTAGTAGGGTATTTTTCGTGACCAAATTTGACTTTGAAGTGACTTTTTTAGGTCCTCGTAAGTTTGAGTCGGCCTTCGTCCTATGCTCGCATTTTTGGTGGACCAACGCGGATCATATATATACGTTAACGACTCGCTATGATGTCATGTGAGTCAGTAGACGTGGGGATAGAGCGCGGGACTGTGAACACTCGCAAGTCCCAAAGACGTTGGGTTCGAACCCCGGAAAAGTTTTATTTTTTATTTTTATTTTAATGCAGTTTTCAACATGTAACAGTACTTACTCTTCTTTTATTATCAATGTGTTTGGTATTTCCAAGTCAGTCTGAGTTTGTATGTAAACATGCTATAAAATATTCACACATCAGCAGTGCGTAGCAAGGGTACCCGCTAGTTGCTCATAATCTACACGAGGTTTAATTCATTTACCGTGCTTTTGGCGGTAAAATTGTGTTACCAGTCAAAAGCAACACAATCCTTCTCGAGATTGATCCATTGCCGATAATCTGGTAAGCTGTCTGAAAGACGCGAAAACTGAAGATAGTTGTATTATAAACACAGCCAAAGGAAGGTTCGACGACAACAATGTATTTATAATCTTTCCTGGTGTCGCTGAGGTCCACGCGTCAGGTATACATAGAAGTGCGCGAAGCTTGGCTGGGCTCGTATCAACTCTCTCGCTGACGCTGTGCGTTCGCCTCCTTCCGTGTGGAAAATCCCCAACCCACCCAATCAAATAGCTCGTTGCATTCATCAACTAACCAATGAAAAAGCTCTCTTTATTACCTTGTGACGTAGCAGGACTAACATTCAGCTACTCGCGTTAGCTTCAAGGTAACTAGCTTTCAGTTAAATTGACGCTGTGCAACTCCGATAGATAGTGTCCCTAACTGCTAGCTAGTTACCTTGCAACTAGTCACTAACTGACACTAATTTAGCTGGCAGGTAGGCATTTGTTGAGCAACCGGCCCCAGGTCGCCATTCTGTTCCTGGCACTTCTCTTATAGCTGTATGGCAGCAAACACCATGTCGATGATCCCGCGTTCTTTTCTGAAGCTGTACTGGCTCTCTGGCAAAAGCTCATCACTCAAAAGTGAGGTGAGGCAGTTGAGGAGCAGCCTCGTACGAATCTTGTCTGCTATTGACAGCAGGGAGATGCCCCAGTGGCTGTCGCAAGACAGGCGGTTTCCCTTCCGCTTGTAGAGATGGATGATTGTGGCATCCCTGAAGTCTTGGGGAATCCTCACCTGTTGCCAACTTTTTTGGAAGAGCTGATGGAGTTTCTCACACAAGACTGTGCCTCCTTGTAGATCTCAGCTGAGACGGTCTGGGCCAGGTGCTTTGCCACTGGATGGCTGACTAATTGCCCTGCGAGTCTCTTCAAGGGTTGATGGGTTGTCCAGGGTCTTGTTGACTGGTACCTGTGGCAGGTGCCCAATGGC
>JAWQFJ010013388.1:0-5000 GCA_034096865.1 Theodoxus fluviatilis | reverse complement strand
GAACCGCATAGGGAGACTCGGTGGGTCTATTCTCACCCCCAACCTAGAGGGGGGCGGGTAGGGGGTTAAAATAACAAACTTTTGTACAAGAAAAAGGGCCCTGGTGCATCCAACAGAATGAAAGGGGGGGGGGACTATTAAGCGGATGGGAGGGGACAGGCAATGTCAAGGTCAGAGAGCATGGCTTGCGTTCGAGGGTGGTGTGCGTACGCACATATCCACACAAGAACAAGAACGCTAAGACTCAAGCGAAATGACGTCATTCTACCAGTGCTAAGAAACAAGCGTGTCGGCCAAAGCGGATCAGTAGTGAATCAATGGAGACGAAAATCAAAATGCAAACGCAACAAAAGCCGCACACGTACACACACACGCACAAGAGCACGAGCACACACACACACACACACACACACACACACACACACACACACACACACACACACACACACACACACACACACACACACACACACACACACACACACTCACACAAAGAGTAACACACACACACACAAAGAGTAATACAAACACACATAGTAACACAGACACACAGAGTAACACACACACACACACACAAACGCAAAGCGCACATACAAGCACCCCCCCCCCCCCCCCCACACACACACACACACTCACACACTCACACTCTCACACACAGAGTGACACACACACACAGAGTAACACACACACACAGACATAGTAACACACACATAGTAACACTCACACATAGTAACACACACACACACACTCACACACACACACACACACACACACACACACACACACACACACACGCAAAGCGCACATACAGACACACACACACACACACACACACACACACACACACATACGCACACACAGACACTAGCACACACACACACACACACACACACACACACACACACACACACACACACACACACACACACACACTTACCAACTGATATTCACTTAGTAGAAAGAAGATGTAGTCTCTTACTTTGCCTAACCAATTATTTATTCTTTCTTAATGACATGCTGCATAGTGAAATCCAAGTTTAGGAACCATGTATACATACAGTATATAGGTACACCTACCCTTTTAAACAGTTAAATCCGCCAATTTTAAGTTGAAAATGTCACTAAATGCGAGTACGAATTGCAAACAGAATCATCGAACCAATAATAAATCATTAATGACTAATTTCTTTGAAAACAAAGAGACAAACAAACTTTATTGCTGTGCTGAAGTTGTCTCTTTAGATAATGTACAAGCAAAGTGGACTGATTCGCTCTAGAAAACTGGGCATCCATGTTCGGGAGGTACTTATTTTGGCCTTGCACTGTCGTGGGTGCAATCACGTGACGTGGCTGGGGCTGGAGAGCTGGGGAGAGAGGTGTACATCCTGCTTTCCGCCCTGACTTGACAAGCCCTGGTGTCGTGTGCACGTGGGCGCCGCGGGTGGTTACACAAGGCGGAAGAACCTGGTGCATGGTGCTGAGTGATGGCAAGGACGGAGGGAGCCATATCGACCCTTACTGACTGTTTTCGTTCAGAATAACCCAAACAATAATTTCTAATAGTGGACGAAAACCCAGAGGGTTATAACAATATCCTTATGTTTAAGAGAATTAACAAGAAGCACTGTCTGGAGCAAACATCATTTATCACAACTAGACAGACAAGCGGGCGGGCGGACGGATTGACAGACGGACGGAAGGAAAGACAGACAGAGGGAGGGAGGGAGAGAGAGAGAAAGAGAGAGAGAGAGAGAGAGAGAGAGAGAGAGAGGAGAGAGAGAGAGAGTGTCTGTGAGAGGGAGAGAGAGATAGAGAGAGAGAGAGAGAGAGAGAGACAGACAGACAGAGAGAGAGACAGAGAGGAAGGGGGAGAAAGAGAAAAAAGAGAGAAAGAGAAAAAGGAGAGAAAAGAGAGAGAGACAGAAAGAGACAGAGAGAGACAGAGAGAGAGACAGAGAGAGACAGAGAGACAGAGAGTGACAGAGAGAGACAGAGAGAGTCAGAGACAGACAGAGAGAGACAGAGAGAGACAGAGAGAGAGAGAAAGAGAGAGAGACACAGAGAGACAGAGAGAGAGAAAAAGAGAGACAGAGAGAACGAACGAACGAACGAAACATTTATTACGTAGGCCTTCTCCAGGCATGTTGCAAAATAATAATACATCAAAAGAACAAAATAAATTGGACATATTTTCCAAGACTGGCAACCAGTCTTGATCGAGGCGCGTACGCGGAGACAAGCGAGAGTCATGCAACGACACGCGAATCGTGGCTTCCGTGCTGTCCGCCTTAGCTGCAGCCATCTCAGGGTTGGTCTGTCGCCATCTCCATGGCTACTACCGCACTCAGGGCCTCGGACTGGGGCTGTGTCTGGTGGATGGACTTGCATAGGTAGTCTGCGGGTAGCAGGCCATTGTCTCTCTCTCCTGTCGGAACAGGACGGAATGGGGCGATCAGATGGGGAGCTGACACCACGGCCACCCCCATTCCTCTCCGCGCCCCCCTCAGCAGCCTTCACTTCAGGGAAGGTGGCGAGACACGACTGGGCAGACGCACTCCTGCGCCTCATCTCCTGCAGTACCTCCTTCACACCGTCTGGAAGATCTGTGGATGGTTCCTGGTTCGAAGGCGCCTCGGATGGAAGAGGCGACGCGCAGACGTGTCTCAGATCGGAAGGGAAGGTATGTCGTGGTAACTCACGGGATCGTTGACACGGTTGGGCTCATTAGAAAACTCTGGTGAAGGATGATCCAACTCATCTCTGGCAGCTTGTGCGGCTTCCTTCTCCCCATGCTGCTGGATCGCTTCCCTGGGTTCCCTCCTGACGGATTCTGCAAACTCCTCATGAGATTGCAATGTTGGAGGGTTTTCTGCAGTAGAACACAGTGTGTCAGAAAACACAACACACACGGCTGGCGGCGCGTCGATGTCCTTTCCCGCGTCAGCATGAAACGCACGATCCTCTCGAGGGGCATGCGAATCTCGTGCAGCAGGTTTGCTATATTTGAAAATGTTCGAATTTTCTCTATTTTCAACATCGCAGTGAGTAGAAGTGGGAGAATCAAATCGTGACTGCTCACCAAGCCTGTTGATGTGCTCTTGGCGTCGTTGTTGATCTCGCCGCACTTGTGCCGGTGGTTTTCTTCTCCAGCAGCCGGTGGAACGCGCTAGGGAAGATGGCTGGCCGCCCCGACACACAAAGCGAAGCACTACGACCGTAGTTTCATTCTCGGCAGCAACTTTCCAAGAGGACAGCTCCTCAGAAACAAGCAGTGTGGAAAGCGAGGTCTCAACAACACCTGGTAGTCCAGATACTGGCATTTCGTCCACACTGCTCTGACGAACCGGCACACTTTCGGCGGAGCGACGTTAACACGTCTTGTCTGGTCAGCGAGCGAGCCGAAAGTGAGAGACAGAGAGAGAGAGAGAGAAAGAGAAAGAGAGACAGAGTGAACGAACGAACGAACGAACGAATTTATTTCAGAGGGCCATCCGCCCATTTGAATCATATGTACAAAAGAAAAAACAAAACCTAAACAACAATACATATTTGCTTCACTCCACAACTTGCAGTGTTGCACACGTAATGTATAGTAGGTGTGTCAGCAGCCCTCACTTCAAAATGTGTGCAAGTTGAATGCAATATCAAGTACAGGTAGCCAGTGTCACCTCTCTGAGCTTCAGAGCATAGAATATATACATAGATACATCTTTTGTTTTCTTCTGATTGGTACCATTCATAAGATTGTAACAGTTTCTGTTCGAAGTTGGATGTACATATTTTGCAATGTATCTTTCTCTAATTTTGTCGTAAGCACCACAACCCAACAGGAAGTGTTTCTCGTCTTCTACCTCATCACAAAATGGACAGGGAAGATCTCTCCTTTCATTGTGGTTATAACGTTGATTAATTCCCAAATTATTTCTACCAAATCGGAAACGGATGAGAGTATCTCTGAACTTCTTGATATTAAGAAAGCTCAGGTATCGTTCTTGAAAGTGCCTATTCTTGAAGGAAGCATACCATGAATATCTGTCACTGTTACAATGTCTTTCATCCCATGACTGAAGGTAGCAATCACACATTCTTTGTTTCAGTTGTTTTAGAAAACTCTTTTCGTTACCTACGCCACCATTCAACCATACATATGCAAAACCCAATTTAGACAAAGTATATTTCACCATACAAACCCAGTTTTTGTTTTCAGGGATATTGGAATTGAGTGTGCTTGCTCCTACCCTCTTCGGCATCTTCTTCTCCTTGCTACTGTCCTACGCCTTCAGACAGTCTGAGGATGGTGTGTATCCATGCTGACGACAAACACCAAGATGAAAGTCTACCAGGCCTGTGTTCTCAGCACGCTCCTTTACGGAAGCGAAGCGTGGACCCTGTATTCCCGCCAAGAACGCCGGCTCAACACCTTTCACATGCGTTGCCTCAGAAGGATCCTGGGCATCAGCTGGCATGACCGCATCCCCAACAAGGACGTACTGGCGCAAGCAGGTATTCCCAGCATGTTCGCCATGCTCAGCCAGAGACGAGTTAGATGGCTGGGTCACGTCAGCAGGATGGATGACGGCCGAATACCCAAAGATGTGCTGTACTGCGAGCTCGCCACGGGATCCAGACCTGCAGGAAGACCTCTCCTCCGCTACAAGGACGTTTGTAAACGTGATATGACGGCGGGAGGCATCAACCCAGCAGACTGGGAAACGGTGGCCGCTGACCGCAACAGCTGGAGACACGCCGTCAAGACTGGCATCCAGGCCAGCGAGAGGAGGAGACGGGAGCAGTGGGAGGAGAGGAGAGAACGCAGACGACAGAGGATAGCGTCGGCATCCACAGAGCCACGCCAAGACTTCACTTGCGACAAGTGCAACAGAGCATGCGGCTCAAGGATCGGGCTCTACAGCCACAGAGTACGCTGCCTCTCAACCCCGGACTGACCAAACCTGGCGCACACCCCCATAGTCTCACGAGACTGACGGATGCCAACAACA
>JAWQFJ010013386.1:37500-40000 GCA_034096865.1 Theodoxus fluviatilis | reverse complement strand
CTCTCTCTCTCTCTCTGGTCAACTGTTCATGTCAGAAAAAGATGTTTTGATTGTATGTGTCTATATCCCTCCAACGGGAACACCGTACTACTCGCGTGTGGAAAATAATAATGACATTTTAATTCTGGAACAGTGTCTTCTCGGGCTATGCGTTAGATATAATAATGATTCCCTGATTGTTTGTGGAGACTTTATTGCCAGCACAGGACACGCCAATGTTGATAACCTAAGTGATCTATTTAATATGAGATGCGATGTCTTAGATAGTTTCCGTCACTCTCAGGATAATGCCACTAATTATTTTGGTCGTAGCCTTCTATCCTCGTGTTTATCTCTTGATTTAACCATAGTTCATGGTACAGTGAATGGTGACACTAATGTTAAATTGACATATATTTCTCAAACGGGAAATAGTGTAATTGACTATTTTCTGCTTTAAAGGATTTATTGCTTGTTGAAACCACGTCTTTAGACAGGCGGAGATAGGAGAGCAAGCTTTGGGGTTGGACGATGTGCGAGGCGCAGTGCCGTGGTTCTATCCCTGGGACGGGAAGAATCTGGGTTTATTAGAATATATAGACAATATTATACTGGCTGCAACCCTGTGTCGTAAATATGTCCATGCGTGTAATTCTATCTGTGTGTGAATGATACTTGGTGAACATCTACGACGTACTTACCCCTGACTGCATTAGCTCTGGTTCAACGTTTACGACGCGCCAAAGCAAAAAAATAGGTACTTACAGGAACTTCCCCATCCGTCGCTCGTATCTATTATATACACCTGTTCCTGGTCGCCCACCCCCCAGTGGTCTCCCCTCTTGCTTGAGTACACGGTCAGCACCCCAGCCTCTACTTGCGTGTTGAAATCATGTCTTTGGACAGGCGGAGATAGGCGAGCATGCTT
The DNA here is from genome assembly GCA_034096865.1 of Theodoxus fluviatilis. Classification (NCBI taxonomy): domain Eukaryota; kingdom Metazoa; phylum Mollusca; class Gastropoda; order Cycloneritida; family Neritidae; genus Theodoxus; species Theodoxus fluviatilis. The sequence goes on along the minus strand of JAWQFJ010013386.1, from coordinate 39,093 downwards.
TTGGGTTTGGACGATGTGCGAGGCGCAGTGCCGTGGTTCTATCCCTAAGACGGGAAGAATCTGGGTTTATTAGGATTCATTGACTCATTGTAGGTCACTGTATGTGAGAGATAATGTTTTATCATCGCACCTCAGCGTAGAACTACAGATACAATGCAGGGTAGCCGATGTTTGCAGACCCAATCATTTTTTGTCAGAAAGATTGTATGGAACGATACTCGAGTGCAAGAGTACATTGAGAATCTGGAGAATAATTTGCTTGAAATGGGTATAAGGGAATTAACTAACTGCGACATTACTGATGTTAACAAAGTCTCCGAGAATTTAACAAGGTGTCTCGCTCATGCTGCTGAATGTATGCAAAAGATTATTGCTTATGGTAAAAGAAAGAGCAAACCTTGGTTTGATCAAGAATGTTCCATTATGAAAAGAGAGGTACAGAGTTTGTTGCGAAGATACACTCGCACTTTGTCGGAATTGGTAAAACGTGAATATGTGAAGGGAAGAAATAGATACAAGCAAATGATCAAGAACAAAAATATCTTGGTAAAAGAAATTGTGGCAAAGGATCCTATTGCATTCTGGAAGGAAATTAAAAACATTAATAATCAGAAACACAAGAAATGCTGTATAGCTAGTGACTTTTAAAAAATCATGTCCGTGAAGTATTTCAGTTCTCAAAAATTAATAATCCTACTAAAATTGATGATTGTATGTTTAGTGTGTCAGAGATAGAACTGACTAATCTTGCTTCAGTTATCACCGAGGACGAAATAGTGAAAGTTATTAAAAATGTGAAGACTGGTAAATCGGGCAGCGCGGATGAGATACTGTCAGAGATGATAAAATGTTCGTCACGTGTCATGTTACCAGTTGTGCATGCAATGCTCAATGTAATATTCTCCAATGGACAGTTCCATCAATCTGGACAACGTCCGTTATTGTGCCTATATTCAAGAGGGCCGATCCGCTCTCTCCAGATAATTACAAGGGTATGTGCTTGACAAGTACTCTGAGCAAAATACTTACCTCCATCCTAGCTGAAAGACTACAAGCTTGGGCTGATGCTGATGAGGTTATTGTTGAAGAACAGGCAGGATTTTGGAGAAGCTACTCAACTATCGATAATGTTTTTCTTCTCCATTCCATTGTCAAAAGATATTTAGCCAGAAAACGAAAAGTGTATGTTGCTTTTATTGACTTTAAAAAGGCTTTTGATTATGTGGATAGGAAGGTGTTGTGGGAGGTGCTGCCAAATATGGAACTGAAAGGAACGTGTTGATAATGATCAAAGCGATATACTATTCGGTATGGTACTGTGTTCGTTGCAACGGTCGGTGCAGTGAGCCGTTTGAATGTGTCAGGGAATTTAAACAAAGCTATAACTTGAGTCCGATACTTTTTTCTTTTTTTAATCAATTATGTTGCAAAAAAGATAATCCAGAATGGTAAGCATGGGATTCAGCTTGTCCCTGACCCTGTTTCAGTATATCTAGTATTGTACAACGATGTGGCGTTGATTTCCGACACTGTGGTTGGCCTATAGAATCAGTTGGGTACTTGGGGAAGGGAAGCAGACAATGTTGGTCTTGA
>JAWQFJ010013386.1:25000-27500 GCA_034096865.1 Theodoxus fluviatilis | reverse complement strand
CGGCGTGGAGACCGCCACCAGTCGGGTGGAGGTTCTCCCTTGTACCTTCCGCGCCGGGCATGATCCACCATCCGGAGTCGGGCATGGTTCCTCTGCCGTCCTTTCTGCGACTGGGTCAGCTTGGTGGAGTTTCTCCTCTCAGCCCGTGGGTTGAAGAAACCCGGCGTAGTGCCCTCAGGAGAGGTCTGGTGATCGGCCTTGCGGTCGTAGCCAGACCTCTTTTTGCCCACGCTCCGCTGCAGGTGTGCCCTTGCGGACACTTGCACCGCCTGCAGCATACCTTGGAGCGGCTCCACACACTGGGGCACTTCTCGGGGGGTTTCCGCCAGCTGCCCTGTCCACGCCAAGTCCGTTGCCTGTCTCGGCGCCTCTCTTGTCACTGCGTCCTGGAGGCTTGCAGTCTCTTTATCGACACGGGAGTCGCGGTCTCCCTTCGGTCCCTCGACGCTTGTCGCTGCTTCTTCCAGGGACGAGTGGAGGCGGCCGATCTCCCCGCGCATCTCAGTCTGCACCGTCCCAATCTCCTGGCGGAGTTCGGCGGTGCTGCTTGCGAAGGCAAGGAACCGCTCCATGAAAGCCTCAATTTCCTGTCGCCTTTGTTCTGCCTCCTCCCGTCGCTGCTGTTCTCTCTGTTCCTCTTTTTGTCGTCGCCGATGTTCCCTCTGTTGCTTTTCTTCTGCTTCTTGCTGTTGTTGCAGCTCTTTCTCCTCCTGTCACTGCCGCTCCCTCTCTTCTTCCTTCTTCTGCTGCTCTGCCTTCTCCTCCTGTCGCTGCCGCTCCTTCTCTTCTTCCTTCTTCTGCTGCTGTCTCTTTTCTTCGAGCAGAAGCTTTATCATTACCAACATGTCCTCCTCGCGCGCGGCGGCCGATCTTGTTAATCTTCTCTCACCTTCAGCGTCCATGCTTGTCTACTTTTTTCGGGTTCCCCGTCTGGGAACCAATGTTGCGGGTAAGTGGTCTCTAACTTGCGGTCCGTCCCAGCTCGCGCCAGGAAAGTAGAAGCAGGACTTCGGCGGGAGTTTTCTGCATGAAGATCTTTATTCCATGTCTTGGCAACAAACGTACAGCGATGGCGAGTGCGCTTTCAAAGGCGCCAACAGCTCCAAAAGCTCTCACTTGCTCACATTAACGACTTCATCCATCTCTGCTCCAAGAACAAATCAGGACAGACTCTTACCTCTCTTCATAGGCCAGAGTCATCACGGTTCGACTTATCCCTACACCCATGATGCCACTACTTCTCCCAGCAATCACTCCCAACGATAACACGCCGAAACGCCACGTCCTTCTAGCGTGCCATATTTTTCCTAACTGTCGTCGTCGCAGTCATACGTCACTTTTCATTATTACGTCATCGTCACTAAAAACCGTCCGTCTCAGTACAATCTGCTCTGTTGGAAGGACAGGGAAAGTTCCCGAACTGCGGCATTTCCCATTACATTTGCATCCGCAGGCATTTCACATTCTTCCGCAACACATACATGATTACATAGACAGAGACATGAGGAGCACGAATATCCAATATCTTAGTGAGGTTATCACATTTCATTTATTACTTTAATGAAGAAGTTCCTGCTGCAGATCACTTCAGAGATCTATTCATCCACAAGACACGAGCATGTCTCTGAAGCAAATCACTTTTAGTCACTTCAGTACAGAACAGATACTGAAACAGATACAAATCATCTTTATTTTCCATAAGAAAATCCGTCAGGTCCAAAATGACAGGAATATAATTACACATACACAGAGAAAATGTATAATGTTCAAAATTCAAATAATATAAAAACCGCTGGCGCTGAACCTCCAGGTTTTGGCACACACAAAAAATTGGGTTCAAACCCGCAATCTCTTGAGAAAAGAGGGGGGGGGGGGGGGAAACACACACAAAAACACAAAAAACAGGTCGGGTTCGAAAAAAGTTTCAGCGCGGATTCGAATCCGTTCACGCATGACCTAACGTTACAATTGTCCAGCGCTTTACCATCTGAGCCATTCATTTGGCAACTGACGTTACTACGTGTTTGTAAAGGAATTATAACGTTCTTTTCTGTAAACTCCCTCGCTTCATATTTTGCACTGTAAATTGTATAAAAATGGATGATAGTTCATGAAATTTGAGTGGTCTTGTACATTTTAGGATACTTAAGGTCTATTTCTGCCAAGTTTATTATCGATTCACTGCCATTAGGCCAAGCCAACAGACTACCAGTACCAAGTTGTTGCGCTTAAGTCAGGACAGACAGAACAAACGAACGAACTTTATTTTACAAGGGTAGTGAATTAGGCAGTATTGCCTTTCTTACTTACATTCAGCCCTTGAGGCAAAATATTCAAATGTGGTAAGAGAGAGAGAGAGAGAGAGAGAGAGAGAGAGAGAGAGAAAGAGAGATACAGAGAGAGACAGAGAGAGATAGAGACAGAGAGAATCTGAATCTGAATCTTTATTTCGGCCGACGACCCATCATGGTTATAACAGTACAAACATGTAAAATTGCAA
>JAWQFJ010013386.1:0-20000 GCA_034096865.1 Theodoxus fluviatilis | reverse complement strand
TCTCTATCTTACATTAGCCCTTAGTTTGTTGTGTAACCTCTCTTGATGTGAGCATCGAGTAATTCTCCTTACACTAACTCAGCACTGTCGTTTTGACAGAATTTTTTTATTCGAGCGATGCCGAGCCTTCATGCACAGCTGCAGCAAACATCGTTTATCAGCTTCCACAAGAAAGGACCAGTCTGCAGCTGCTGGTTCACTCACTTGGTTGAGAAGCGCACTCCGCGACGATGAGAAGGCATCGCGGAAGCCATCTTGGCTAGCGCTAGGTCATGACGAGTGCGTTTTGGGGGCTCGCCTAGCGCTCAACGAGCGATAGGTTTCTTGAACGCATGGGTGTTTGCAAACGATAGAAAAATTTTCAGCAGCGTATGTCCAGGAATAACCTATACACCTACTCCTCAAAATATGCAAATGAACACTCAAACAGCAAATACTTCCGTTTACGTACACCTTTTCACTCTTGGATACTGAGAAGCACATCACAGGCACTGCCGTCTAACAGCGGCATCTCAATGGGCACGGTCTCCGCCATTTGAGTACATCCGAGCATCTGCAGCGGGACGCAGCTCCCTCGGCCTCCCTCCTTCACGGCGAGTGCCTCCTTATGAGCGAGAAACGTAGGCAACGCCTAGCCCTCGAGATTCTCTCGAGATTCAACGCCTAACAAAAGCGCCCCAAGAGTGCATTTTTGGGGCTCGCCCAGCGCTCGTTGACCGCTAGGTCGTCTTCAACGCAGGATTGAGCATTACCCAGCACTCGTCGAACACTGGACATCGAATATGCGATATTTCGTCATAATGGTTTTGTTTCGCTTCATATAACCAAAGACACTATATTATTATTATTATTATTATTATTATTATTATTATTATTATTATTATTATTATTATTATTATTATTACTATTATCATCATCATCATCATCAGTATTAGTATTAGATAATCCGCATACTGTGACGTTTTCTCGAACCTTCTGGCACCGTCGCAGGCGCAGTTGATTGTTGTGTATCGGTCAGGTCACGGCCTTGACCCGCGCGCGACCGAGTTAGGCTAATATTAGCTTGTTGTGACACAGTAGTTCTGTCGCGTCGCAGTTAGGAATGTGGGAGTGTGTTCGACATCGCACTGGTAGTTTCTAGAAATTGTGTAAAGGTATATAAGGAGCGAAAGCGAGTGAGAGAGAGAGGAGAGCAGCAGATACGACAGAGTTAAAGGTGAGAGCTTTGACCCTGTACAGAGCGAGTTTCTGCTGTGTGCTAGCAAGCCTCTGCGGTACTGTAAGCAGAGTGAAGCTGCGACGTAGTGCGACGATTATTGCTGTTGGCTGATTTTCACCACTGTAGTCGATCAGTGTGTGAATAAAGTTCGTTGGAAACGATCACCGGAGTCTGTCACTGTGACTTCCTAGCGCAAGCCAGGAGAACCCCCGTACATCAAGATATTGCAGAGAGGAGTGCAACATTGGTTCCACAGACGGCGAACAGCAGTGACAGTCTATGACGGAAATGGACGGCGAGAAACGCGTAACACGATCCACTGCACGTGCGGAGGCGACAGAGCAACCGACCGAAGACATCGCAATGATGATGAGACTTCTGCTCGACCAACAGAGACAGCAGAGAGAAGCCCAGGAGGAGGAAAAACGAGACCGCGAGCGGAAGGAGGCAGAGGAGAAGGCAGACCGCGAGAGGGAGAAGGCAGAGGAGAAGGCAGACCGCGAGCGGGAGAAGGCAGAGGAAAAGGCAGACCGTGAGCGGGAGAAGGCAGAGGAGAAGGCAGATCGCGAACGGAGAGAACAAGAAGAAGCCAAGCGTCGCCAGCAAGAAGCTGCAGACCGTGAGAGGGAGAAGGCAGACCGCGAGAGGGAGAAGGCAGAGGAGAAGGCAGACCGTGAGCGGGAGAAGGCAGAGGAGGTAGATCGCATTGATGCTAATCTCCAACAGGAAGCAGCGCGCCTCAACTCCCTCGAAGGGGAAGTAACCCGCCTCGACACCGTCATCTGCAGACTGGAGAGAAAGCTGGAAGAGAAAGAAGAATCAAAAGCAAGCTCCCCTTATCCAGCCAGACTCTATACCCAAGATAACCACCAGGCCTCCAAGCAACTGCGAGCCGAGGCGTCACCATTCTTCTCGAACCAGGAAGAGGCATACCCCCCAGCCGGTCGTCCAGTGCAGCGGCCACAAACGTACGACGGGAAGGCACCGTGGGATGCCTACCACATTCAGTTCGAGGTGACCGCGCAGATCAACGGTTGGGGAGAGCGGGAGAAAGCGAGTTTTCTCATCTCCAGCCTGACGGGACAAGCGCTGACAGTCCTGGAAACCATCCCACCCGAAGGCAGGAATGACTACACTGCCCTCGTTCGGACCCTCCGTGACAGGTTTCAAGATTCCCGAAACGCAGACCAGGCTAAGGCAGCACTCTACACGAGAAAGCGTAAGAAGGGAGAATCACTCATCGAGTTGGCAGCTGACATCGAGAGGCTGGTGAGGCGAGCGCACCCTGCGTTTAACAGGGAGGCAATCGACGATTTGGCTCGGGAGAAGTTTATAGATGCCCTCGCCGACGACGAAGCGAAACGCCAAGTACAGGTGTTGGCTCCCTCTACCTTGGCGGAAGCAGTCAACACCGCTCTCCGTGTCGAGGCTATCGCTCAACGCGAGGAAGCGACCCAGCGAGCATCTCACCCTCATAGGATCAGAGCCATTGGCAGCCAGGAGAAATCGGAGGGTGACGGCGACACTCTCTCTCTGAACCAGTTTCGCCAGCTGATGGCGGAGTTGTTGGAGAAGATGCAAAACCGCTCTTCCCGTCAGGACGGACAGCAAGGGCAGATCAGATGCTATAATTGCGACAAGACAGGCCACATCGCTCGCCACTGTCCACAGGGAAAGAAGAAAACCACCACAGCGCAGGAAAACTAGGATGCGCCGGGCTTAAGGGGCATAGCCCGGCGTCCCCTGCCTCCACCGCCCCACATCGCATCAGTCATCGATTGAAGGGTGTCCGCGTAGACCCAGGAGGACCGGCGATCGAGGTGCACATCGACGGCAACCGTCATCAGGCACTGATCGACTCAGGAGCGACCATTTCGGTGATAAAGACTGGTCTGTACCCCTTCCAGAGAAGAGAGGAATCAGCGATGGTGCTCACTGACGTCATGCACCGACCGATCCCTGTGCACGGCGTCGTGACAGTGAAGGTGAAGACCGGTGAGCTAGTTGTTTCTCACCCCTTCGTGATCGCCGATATAGAAGATGACGTCATCCTGGGGATAGACTTTTTGCAGAAGCATTGCTGTGTTATAGACTGGGGACAGTTCCTCCTGCTGATTGATGGGCACCACGTGCAGTTGAAGGGTCTTGGGGGTGAAGGGAATGCTTCACTGCGGCCTTCGGGTGCGTTGAGGCGGATCGCCGCTCAAGAGACGCCTCTGGCAGTCGCACAGAGACAGGATCCGGACCTGCAGCCCATCATCCGCTGGATGGAGGACAGGCCTGTCCGCCCACCCTGGAGGAAGGTCGCCGTTACCAGCCCTGTCACCAAGGCTTACTGGACCCAGTGGGATGCCTTGCAGCTGACGGATGGAGCGCTGTACAGAAAGTGGATAGACGAGAAGGGAGAAACCTGCCGCCTTCTCCCTGTTCTGCCGAGAGCCATGCAGGAGGAAGCGCTGAGACAGGTACACGATGACCCAGCAGCTGGCCACCTCGGAAGGCAGAAGACGTACCGACGCGTCTGTGAGCGGTACTTTTGGATTGGTCGACACAAGTCCGTTCGCAACTTGTGTCGGCGCTGTACCATCTGTGCCTCACGGACAAGACCCCACAGTCGCCGTAGTGGCTCTAGCAAGACTGACAGTTCTGCAGTGGTCGCCAGGCCATTGGTGGATACCCCCCGTGACGTGCCCCAGGGTGTGGAACCGCTCCAGGGTATGCTGCAGGCAGTGGGAAAGTCCGCAAGGACACACCTGCAGCGGGGCGTGGACGGAAGGAAGACTGGTTACGACCGCAAGGCCTATCACCAGATCACTCCTGATGGCACTGCACCGTGGTACTCCAACCCACGGGCTGAGAAGGGATGCACCACCAGGCTTGCCCGGCCGCAGAGAGGACGTTACGTGAACCGTGCCCGTCTCTGGAAGTACCAGGGAGAACTACCGCCGGACTGGTGGCAGTCGCCACGACGTCACCCTGACCCGACCGACGACGAGCCACAGAGAGAGACACTGTACCAGGACCTTCCTCGGAAGACGAGAGCGTGGATGGAGCGACCCCTGACTACGTACAGACATATACGTGGCGAGAGCGGCGTGTGATGCGGCCCTCTCGCTTCCTGTGAGTTCTTTATTTTCAGTAACAGTGTGGACAGTGGTCTTGCAGACATTGACCCCATGGACTGGGCAGATGCTACCGCAAGGAAGCTTTCGCCCACGTGTCAGGTTTCTGCATCTATGCCACTCATTTCATAATTTTTGGACTACCTGGACTGCAGATTGACTCTTTCCCGGTATTTTGTTGTTGCTGTTGATGATAATGTTGTTGTGTATTTTTGAGGTGTTAGTCTATGGTGTTTTGTAAATTTAGTGATGGAGTCGTATATGTAGTGAGACCGACGAGGTCGTTTCGGTCTTTAGGGGAGGAGCTATGTTGTGACGTTTTCTCGAACCTTCTGGCACCGTCGCAGGCGCAGTTGATTGTTGTGTATCGGTCAGGTCACGGCCTTGACCCGCGCGCGACCGAGTTAGGCTAATATTAGCTTGTTGTGACACAGTAGTTCTGTCGCGTCGCAGTTAGGAATGTGGGAGTGTGTTCGACATCGCACTGGTAGTTTCTAGAAATTGTGTAAAGGTATATAAGGAGCGAAAGCGAGTGAGAGAGAAGAGAGAGCAGCAGATACGACAGAGTTAAAGGTGAGAGCTTTGACCCTGTACAGAGCGAGTTTCTGCTGTGTGCTAGCAAGCCTCTGCGGTACTGTAAGCAGAGTGAAGCTGCGACGTAGTGCGACGATTATTGCTGTTGGCTGATTTTCACCACTGTAGTCGATCAGTGTGTGAATAAAGTTCGTTGGAAACGATCACCGGAGTCTGTCACTGTGACTTCCTAGCGCAAGCCAGGAGAACCCCCGTACATCAAGATATTGCAGAGAGGCCCTGTAGTATTAGATAATCCGCATACTTACAACTCAGAGAGATAAGCGCAATCAGACACCTTCTCACTACTCAAGCTACTACTATCCTAGTCTGTGCTCTTATTCTCAGTCGCCTGGATTATTGCAAAGGCCTTAATATATCTTGCTGGCTGTCCCGCATATCTCACTGATAAACTTCAAAGAGTGCAAGATGCTGCAGCTCGACTCATCTGTAAGTCAAAAAAGTCAAATCATCTCACTCCTCTCTTCCGCTCTCTCCACTGGTTGCCCATTAGTGCTAGAGTCCAATACAAGATTGCCTGTCTTTGCTACTATTACTTCGAATCGATCGCTGAATCCCTTCCTCAATGTGTCTCTAAACCTATGCGCACCTACACACTCGCTAGACAGCTACGCTTTTCCGCAGACACGAGAATCATCAGGTTCCCGGAGGACCCTCCAGTTAAAACAAAATTTCTTTTATCAGGCTCCCTCTATCTGGAATGACCTCCCCGCTTCTGTTCGTCACTCTACTTCTCCCTCGACCTTTCGCTCTGCTCTCAAAACTCACCTCTTCTTGAAATCTTTCCCTGATCCTAAGTTTCTTCATCTTACTCCCCTCACTGTTCTCTTTGTACTAGCTTGCATAAGCCCCCTACCACCCTCCTGTCCCCAGTTTCATGGTTTAGCGGTGACGCTGTACATCAGTTTGTCGAATGTCTGAAGTGAATGTCTGACTCTTATGTTATTAAGTTTATTAAGTTGTGCTTGAGGTGATTGTCTGTTATTGTATATTGTAATGGTTGTGTATGTATGCGCCTTGAGCATGTCTTAACTCATTGGTAACGCGCTTTATAAATCCACACATTATTATTATTATTGTCTTTGATATGACGTACTGTTAGTTGCCCGTCTTTGCTCAGTACATGCGTACGTGTGCTCTAGATTTGCTCTGGGAACTTCGCTGTAGACCCAAGACCTATCGAGATGAATATGTATGAGTTCATTGGCTCTGTTGTTATTCAACAATGTCCTGGTCGCGTTAAATAATTTCCTCATATGTGTGTGATGAAGTACAACTCGACCATGACTGCCTCTTGTTCTCTCCATCGCTGTCGGGCTGCGACAGGCTTTGCAATGGAGTTGCCTCCCTTTTCTCACATCCCGAAGATGGTGCGGTCTGTGAGGCCGACAGGCTGCAGCATTCTCTCTGTTCCAAGTGGGCCTCAGAGCCGTTCTCAGCCTGAGTAACACAGCGACCTCTGTGTGCGAAAATGAAAAGTAATTAAAATGTAGACAAAGAAGGACTTATCCCTCCAGGTTTACTGGAGGTCCTACAAACGTTATCCCTCCAGGTTTACTGGAGGTCCTACAGACTTTATCTGTCTGTGTGTGTGTCTGTCTGTCTGTCCCGACTTAACGGCCTATATCTCAAAAACTACTGGACGGATTTCCTTGAGATTTTGCACACTAACTGGAAGTTAGGTCCGATTGAATGTATCAAATTTTCAGAATCAAGGTTTGAAGAGAAAGTGGTTTTCTAAGGTCGTATAATCGAAGCACCTCTCAAAAGAAATTTGAAATGACAATTGACGGAATAGCCAAATGTGACGTCATCAATAGCGTGACGTCATTTGCATGTACGATCTGAAATTCAGTCCCACTTAGAAGCTGATATATATATCTCAAAAACTGCCTCACTCAAAGGTCAATTGACGGAATAGCGGACGGAAATGCTTCGTCGAATCGAAATCGAGTCAAACAGAGTTATCTTTTCCTACTTTCATCCTACTGTGATGAGGTGCACCTATTACCATCACCGAGTGTATTGTACATCTACTGTGTTCATGTCATAAGGTGCACCTATCACCAAGTGTATTTTACGCTGCTGTACTCATTATCGCCGCTGCTATCTTTTCCCTCCCTCCTATCTTCGGCTAATGAACCACTTTCCATAATTACCCCCTCCCCGTCCTTGCCTGGGCTATTGTTCGTGGCTCCCCTAGCTGTGGGTCCCTGCCCAGTCGGTCGTTGTCCGGAACCCACCCACGCACCTCTCTGCCCTCCCCCATCTCCGCTGCTATCTCTTCCCAACCCCCTATCTTCGGCTAATGAACCACTCTCCATAATTACTCCCCTCCCCGTCCTTGCCTGGGCTGTGGGCTATTGTTCGCGGTTGCCCTGTGGGTCCCTGCCCGGTCGGTCGTTGTCCGGAACCCACCCACTCACCTCTCTGCCCTCCCCCCTGTTTCTCTCCATCTACCCCCCTCTCCTCTTCCACCGGAAGAGAAGAACTTCCGTTCTTTGTCTGAAAGCCTTCCCCCGGAAGTAAACCCTTCCGGTTCTGCTTTGCTTCTACGTGCATGCCTCCTGATAAATAGAGGCTACGGTGCTTGCTTAGAGGGAGACCCGATTACACCAGGGTGAGAGACAGACCCATCCCATCTGTGAGAGAGACATTTCACCACCCGGGTCCAGAAGTTGACTTACTAAGAACTTGTACCAACGGCCAATAAAGAGTGGAAAGTAACTCGACTTCGCCCCTGCGTCTTACTTGACTTCAACCTTACCACCGACCACCACATTTGGCGCTGCAGAGCAGGGTTGAAGCGAGTACTCTACCACCAATAATGGCCAACCAACCGCAGCAGCAACCTCAACCAGAAGCCCCACGCTACATTCCACGCGAGCGGCGTATGCCCATCTTCTACGGAGAGGGCGACAGCATAACCGCCGAAGAGTGGGCGCAGGAAGTAAGACGTTACGCGAGGACCCGCGGTCTAAGAAATATGGAGGCCGCGGATTACGCTATTTCCCACCTCGAAGGCCCAGCACGGCGAGAAATTATCAGGAGAGGACAGGACGAAGACCTGGAGCAAGTGGTGCAGGTTATCCTGCAAGAGTTTGGCGTCAAAAGAAGCACTGTCGCCCTCCGTCACGATTTCCAGTCCTGCCGCCAGAAAACCCATGAAGGGGTAAGGGAGTATGCGGACAGGCTGACGGATCTTCATAGGCGACTTGCATTGAAGATAGGAGGTGACGGTGACATCACTGACCGAGCCCTCTGTGAAGTGTTCGTGAACGGCCTAAGGCGCGGCCCCACACGGACCCAGTTATTGAAAAACATGCTGGCAGATGCGGACTTTAATTTTCGGCAGATGAGAGCTACTGCCAGCCAATGGGAACAAATCGAAGAGGAGGAATACACCAGCACAACTACAGCTGCTCTAGCGGTCAAGCCGTCCCTTGAGGCCAGGGTGGACGAGCTGACCTCATCGCTCACTCGGTTACAGGCAGAGCTCAGCCATTCGAGCAGACCACACCCACAGTCACAACCTCTACCAGTGAAATGCCAGTACTGTGGGAAGCCTGGACACGCTGCATTAGAGTGCAGATCCCGACTACGAGAGCTCCAGCACCGCCCCCCACAAGCAAACGTCAGGGGTTCTCAGCCCCGAGTCTGCTACAGCTGCCAGCAGCCAGGACATGTAGCGAGAGATTGCCCCACCCACACCGCCCCTGGTCCTACAGACTTTATTAGTCTGTCTGTGTGTGTGTCTGTCTGTCCCGACTCCACGGCCTATATCTCAAAAACTACTGGACGGATTTCCTTGAGATTTTGCACACTGACTGGAAGTTAGGTCCCATTCAATATTATCAAATCCAGCACTGAGATGTCTTCCGTGAAGACCCCTGTTGGTGCTCCCCCACTCTTTCTCATATGCCTTTCTGTCTCACCTATATATAGAATTTTTGTATGTTTTGTTGGCTACAATTGTCACAATCAATGCAGTACACCACAACACCACATTCAACTGGTCTAGTTTGTCGGTTTGGTCTTATGGGGCAATGAGCCTACTGCGGATGGTGTTTTAGGGCTTGCAGCTCAGAGCCTCAGTGATTCCGTGGACATATGGAATGGTGACATGTCTGTGGTGCAGGGTGGTTTGCTTGGTGGAAGAGTGGGGAGAGATCTTGCTTCCGAGCATTCCCCATGCCCATCTGGTGTAGCCGGAGATGCCAACTACTTCTTTGATGTGATGTTCTTCCTAAGCCAGAGCTTTGGTGGAGTAGATGGTCCTTGCTCAGTGACAGAGGGTCCGAATGTCGCCCAGTTTGTATTGTAGTGGGTGGTGGCTTTCAAACTGAAGGTACTCGTCTATGTGAGTCGCCTTGCAGTATTCACTGAATGAGAGACTGTCGCCCTTTTTCGTGATGAGTGTCCAGCATGATCATGTGATTGTCTCGCTCCACCTCTCTGGTAAACTTGATTGCTGGTTGCTGGCTGTTCAGGTGGTCAGTGAACTCAGCCACCGTATTCTTGGGGAGAATGGCCATGGTATCCATGTTGCGACCCCAGTATCATGGCAGTGTGTGGAACTCCGCCAAGGCTCTCATCTCCAAGTCTTCCATGAAGAGGTTGGCAACAACAGGCTCTCAGGTGATCCCATGGCAGCCCTCTCAGTTTGCTGGTAGAATTTGTCACGGAAAGTGAAGTTTGTTGTGGACCGGCAGCATGACAACAGCTTGCAGATGTGGTTGACTGATAAGGTAGTCCTCTGCTGGGAGGTGTTCTCTTAATGCCCCTGTGAAATCTTTGCAATAGCTATCCTCCATTTTGCAGGGTACTAACTCTCTCCCTAACACCACTGCAACCTCCACATCTGGATCTGAAACCTTCAAGGTTCCTGTGGTGAGTCCACAAACATGAATCAATGCTTGATTGCAATGATGGATAGGTGAGTGAATGGATGGATGAATGATATGTAATTTATTGATATCTTAACCCGTTCCATGCCCTTATGACCGAATATTCGGTCACGCGATTACGCCCTCCATAGTGCCCTTATGACCGATTCTTCAGTCACCGAGATTCCGAAATTTGTAGATACCCCTGTGTTCAGCTTTTGATGACAAAACGAACAGGAACACTTACCCTAGGCAAACGCTAGGATATGCTACAGTCTGATCATAGCAGCAGAGTGTATTTCGGCTGAGGGGAGCATCAAACTGAGGTAAGCCCCTCTTCAAGCAAGTGCACAGTTATCATGCTGTTGTTGCGGAAGAATGTGAAATGTCTGCGGATGCAAATGTAATGGGAAATGCCGCAGTTCGGGAACTTTCCCTGTCCTTCCAACAGAGCAGATTGGACTGAGACGGACGGTTTTTAGTGACGATGACGTAATAATGAAAAGTGACGTATGACTGCGACGACGACAGTTAGGGAAAAATATGGCACGCTAGAACTGGACGTGGCGTTTCGGCGTGTTATCACTGGGAGTGATTGCTGGGAGAAGTAGTGGCATCATGGGTGTAGGGAAAAGTCGAACCGTGATGACTCTGGCCTATGAAGAGAGGTAAGAGTCTGTCCTGATTTGTTCTTGGAGCAGAGATGGATGAAGTCGTTATTGTGAGCAAGTGAGAGCTTGTGGAGCTGTTGGCGCCTTTGAAAGCGCACTCGCCATCGCTGTACGTTTGTTGCCAAGACAGGAAAATAAAGATCTTCCCAGAAAACTTCAGCCGAAGTCCTAATTCTACTTTCCTGGCGCGAGCTAGGACGGACCGCAAGATAGAGACCACCTTACCGCAACATTGGTTCCCGAGACGGGGAATTCGAAAAAAGTAGACAAGCATGGACGCTGAGGGCGGGAAAAGAATGGCGAGGTCGGACGCCGCACGCGAGGAGGCGAAACAACAACCGGCGGAGGACATGTTGGTGATGATAAAGCTTCTGCTCGAAGAACAGAGACAGCAGCAGAGGAAGGAAGAAGAGAAGGAGCGGCAGCGACAGGAGGAGAAGGCAGAGCAGCAGAAGAAGGAAGAAGAGAAGGAGCGGCAGCGACAGGAGGAGAAAGAGCTGCAACAACAGCAAAAAGCAGAAGAAAAGCGACAGAAAGAACAGCGGCAACGACAAAAAGAGGAACAGAGAGAACAGCAGCGACGGGAGGAGGCAGAACAAAGGCGACAGGGAATTGAGGCTTTCATGGAGCGGTTCCTTGCCCTCGCAAGCAGCACCGCCGAACTCCGCCAGGAGATTGGGACGGTGCAGACTGAGATGCGCGGGGAGATCGGCCGCCTCGACTCGTCCCTGGAAGAAGCAGCGACAAGCGTCGAGGGACCGAAGGGAGACCGCGACTCCCGTGTCGATAAAGAGACTGCAAGCCTCCAGGACGCAGTGGCAAGAGAGGCGCCGAGACAGGCAACGGACTTGGCGTGGACAGGGCAGCTGGCGGAAACCCCCCGAGAAGTGCCCCAGTGTGTGGAGCCGCTCCAAGGTATGCTGCAGGCGGTGCAAGTGTCCGCAAGGGCACACCTGCAGCGGAGCGTGGGCAAAAAGAGGTCTGGCTACGACCGCAAGGCCGATCACCAGACCTCTCCTGAGGGCACTACGCCGGGTTTCTTCAACCCACGGGCTGAGAGGAGAAACTCCACCAAGCTGACCCAGTCGCAGAAAGGACGGCAGAGGAACCATGCCCGAAAGTCCGTCCGCGACCTGTCGACGTTGTGCCATCTGCGCCTCCCGGGCGAGATACTTCACCAAGTCGGCTCAGTCACAGGCAGGACGACGACGGGGCCGTGCCCGACCACGGGTGGAGGACCGTGCCCGACGTGGGAGGTACAAGGGAGGACCTTCGCCCTACTGGTAGGCGGACATCGATGAGGAGTGACTGGCGAGAGAGGGAGCCTTGGGTCGCCCTCGGAAGGTGAGAGCGACGAGGGAGCGACCCAGGTGCATGTGCGGACGTGTTGTGGTGTGGCGGGACTATGGCTCTGTGTTCAGGGGGGAGAAAGGGTTACCGCAGGGAAACCTAGATCCTTCTGTCAGTCCTGCCACCAGTTCGTCCCTCTCTCTCCACCACGTTAACCACCAAGGATGAGCACGACCAGATGAGTAATGGACTTCTTGTTCTTTTCTTTCAGGCATGTAACTTTTTCACATTCATTCCTGTTGTGGTATTGTAGTTGGAGGTGTGGGAAGACCGACGAGGACGTCTTGGTCTCGAAAGAAGGGAGCTGTGTTGCGGAAGAATGTGAAATGCCTGCGGATGCAAATGTAATGGGAAATGCCGCAGTTCGGGAACTTTCCCTGTCCTTCCAACAGAGCAGATTGGACTGAGACGGACGGTTTTTAGTGACGATGACGTAATAATGAAAAGTGACGTATGACTGCGACGACGACAGTTAGGGAAAAATATGGCACGCTAGAACTGGACGTGGCGTTTCGGCGTGTTATCACTGGGAGTGATTGCTGGGAGAAGTAGTGGCATCATGGGTGTAGGGAAAAGTCGAACCGTGATGACTCTGGCCTATGAAGAGAGGTAAGAGTCTGTCCTGATTTGTTCTTGGAGCAGAGATGGATGAAGTCGTTATTGTGAGCAAGTGAGAGCTTGTGGAGCTGTTGGCGCCTTTGAAAGCGCACTCGCCATCGCTGTACGTTTGTTGCCAAGACAGGAAAATAAAGATCTTCCCAGAAAACTTCAGCCGAAGTCCTAATTCTACTTTCCTGGCGCGAGCTAGGACGGACCGCAAGATAGAGACCACCTTACCGCAACACTGTTGTAAACAATGGCAGCGCCCACACCGTCTACAAGCAAAGGCGTGAAGCGTGGTCAAGTATCACCTGCTCGGTTAGCAGAGGCTGGTGAAGCAGAGGAGGAAGACTTAGAAAGTTATTTAGAGTCAACAGATTCCTTTGATCAGGTCAGTGACGATGATGATCTCGAACTTTGCACTCGACGTGTGTTCGTGGAGGTTGGAGACTCGAGTAATGAATCCGAGATTGTGGAACAACCTGCAGTGGCAGCGTCTGGCCTTTCTGCTGCTTCTTCTGACTCTGAAATGAGTTTGGACGATGAACCAACATCTCCCCGTGATCGAGGATTGCCTTATCCCTCATCTCGTCGGTTATCAACCTCTGCATCTTCTCGTCGAGCACCACGGAGGCGTGGTCAAACTCTTCACGCACGTGCTGGAGTCGAGGGACTTGCGCTCGCAGAGGACAGCGTCATGGGAGGGTAGTGATCTGCAGTTCTCAGCCTAGACAATCCCGCTTTGAGGGAGATTTCCTTCCCCCAAATCGTGAATCGCCTCAAATTCCTCAGTTTTCAGGACATGCCGGGATCAAAGTCAGCACCGCAAACTTTCAGCCTGTGTACTACTATCAGCTGTTCTTCACGGACAGTCTCATTCACCATCTCATTTCTGAAACCAATCGGAGACCAAACCTTAGCTGCAGCAGAGCAGCATGGGTTTTGAAGGCATTCCAGGCTTCTTGCCTGGAGAAATGAGAAAACCACGACAGACGAACAGGGTACCAGGCCAAGCGATGTCGGGTCTGCCAGAAGAAGGGCATCCGCCGTGTCACCAAGGTCATGTGCCCTGACTGTCCTGACCAGCTTGGCCTCTGTGCTGTTCCATGCTTCCAAATTTACCACACAGTAAAGAAATTCTGAACTGTCTAGTGGTGGATATTCCCTTGGCATGCAAAAGGACCTTATTGTACCAGGCTAGGTTGTGCCATGTCTGCCACTAGAAGGGAGTCTCCCGGGTCTCCAAAAGCTTGTGGCCAGACTGTCCTGATTAGCTTGGATTCTACCCTGCTCCATGCTTCAAGCTGAAATACTGGACTACTCACTTGAACTGACTTTTCATTGAGATGCATGCTTGACAAAATATTCCAATTCTTTCCTTCACAGATCATAGTAAGTACTGCAGTTGTTTCTTTTTTAATTTGCCTGGCATGATATTGATCATAGCAATCATGCATGACTTTGAAAAGTGTGTACATGTGAATTCCTCATTTTCATCATTATGTAGATAGCATTTTTCCTTGCTCTAACTTAAAAAGTTGGCCAATCACATTGAACGTCTTTACGTTGAATTTATCAATGTCAAGGATACTCATACTGGAAGCTCGGCGCCTTAATTTGAAACTGTTCACTGTTTCATCGCAAGGCTTCACCACAGCAAACTACTTTCAAAGTATGGCTGGTTTTCTAATACTACATTTATTTGAGGCCTGGCTGGCTTCTACATTCTTAAGTGTCCATTATTTAACACATGCATAAACATGCAACTCATAACAGTAGTAGTGTGATACTTCATCTGACAACTCACACAGAAAACAGGGAGAAAGGAACATTTTAATGTACACACCAGTAAATCCGTCACCTTGATTACACTTGTTTACAATTCTTAATAATGCGGAAAGGACGTACCGTCACACATTGTTACTACCTGACGGTTGAAGAGAAAGTATTCTTCAAACCTTTTTATTCTAGTGTGAATACAGTAGTTCCTTCTTGCATTTTGCTGGCATAATAGTAGCAATTTTGCATGACTTTATCTACATACTGTAATTGCTGTAGGTGTTACAGTTTGTATCTTTATTTGTACTATTGATATAGTATGTTCAAATAATTTTCAGTATTTAGTTTCATAAATATTTTGTAAGAAAAAAGATTCTGAGACATTTGAGACATAGTTTTACAATCTGAAAAACAAATCAGAAATTATGTTGGTGAGTCTGCAAACTGTGTTGGCGAGTAAACAAAATGTGTTGGTGGGTCCACAAAATGTGTTGGTGAGTCTGCAAAGTGTGTTGGTGAGTCTGCAAAGTGTGTTGGTGAGTCTGCAAACTGTGTTGGTGAGTCTGCAAACTGTGGTGGTAAGTCCACAAACTGTTGGTGAGACGGTGATAGATTTTGTGGATGGATAGATATGTGGACGAATGGATAGATTGTGTAATTTATTTTTGCAATTGCCATCCTTCAAGCTGAAGAGGACTTCTGCTAAGGGCACCGCCAAAACCTCCATGCCTGGAGCATCTGGATCTGTGACCTTCGAGAAGCCTCAGGTGAGTCCACAAACATGAATGAATGCTTGATTGCATGGGTGGGTGGGTGGATGGATGGATGGATGTGTAATTTACCGACATCTAGGAGTCCCAATTTCCCTGCACGCATCATGGAAGCCACCCCTCTCTTGACAGGAAGCTGCCTCCACAGTGAGTCCACCAACTACAAGATTGAGTTATTATTTGGATAATTAATGTATTCATTCATGGTGTTCTGGTTGCCCTGTATACTCCACACATACACATATGCTATCACACACACACACACACACACACACACCACACCCCCAGTGCCTCTTTTGCTACCTAGGACCACCCCTGGCTGAGTTACTGGAGCAAGTCCTGAAAGTCCAGTAGCCAGGGGTTCCTGTGGAGTGGCTCTGCCTTTATGTAGGACTCGGTGTTGCCAATTCAAGGATGCAAGATTGTGTGCATGGATGATCGGAGAGGAAAGTGTGGTTTGCACATTCAGGTCTTGTTGGGAAAATTCACTTCCAAAGGCACATCTGCCTTTGCATGGCTTGTCTTAGGTCATGGAAATACTTGCTGAATTGACAAGACATTGTGACCAGGCACAATGAAATGAATATTAACTCTTCTTGTCAATTCTGAGTTCTTGACCAAGTCTGAAAGTGATTTGAATGCTCTTAGTATTGATGAATGCTTAGAAAAACACATCAAGGGTGAGTGAGTTACAAGATGTTGAAGAGATTCTTCTCAGCAATTGTCATTCTGATAAATTGTCAGCAGAGTATTTGGAAAGTTCTCCTCAAGATGACATGATCCGATCCAATCCTATCTAGAGTCTCCTTCTGTCAAGACAATGAGACTCTACTAATTCTTGACAAGAAGAGGGGCTCTCATATGATACAAGGATGGGAAACGTTGATTTCCTTAGAGAGGAAGATAAGGATGGCACTAGTTCTGGATGAGCTATTGCAGTCCTGATGTCCCGCATTGGCCAAATTGGCTGTTTTGGGCTGCCCCTGGCTGAGCTACTGGAGTAGGCCCCTAAACCCAGCAGTCAGGGGTTCCAGCTGATGAGGGGGGCATCGAGCGGTTAAGGCCATATGTATTTTCAACCCACAGACACTGTGGAGTTCAAACCCACACACCTGGTTGCCCGAGGCGAGTAAAAATTGTGTAGGGTGACTTAAAACTGCTGAAAATTAAAGCACTTCAATGCTCTTTATGATTGTCCATGACTTGATATCAACTGTTGTATCACGGACACTACATGAGTCCATGGTCATATAGTCGGCTGCAGTGTCTGCCATGTTTCTCTTATTGTGTTAACAAGCCGCAACATTTTTGGTTCTGTTTTTGGCTTCGTTCCCAACGAGCTAAAAAATATAATTCAGTGTTCATGACCAGCAGCTTTGATGGACGTGTTTGTCGTGTGCATGAGCAATGCGAAGAAAAAAAAGAACAAGAGAATGGTGGGGTTGCAGAGGAGACCAGCAAGTCCTGAAAAGGAGTGTTTTGTTAGCTCAATGAGATCACTATCAGAAGTTGCAGTAAGCCAGAGTGAATGTTATAAAACTAACTTTTATTCTCAAGTTCCATAATTGATAGTTGTGCTATTTCATTCCTGAGTGCCACATGTCTGTGAAGTTTCCTAGTCAGCTTTGAATTGGTTCATGTTAAATTGTTTACATGACGCTACTGTGCTCTGGTCAGCAGGATTTTTTTCAATGACTACTCAGTACTGTACAGATTATAGTCATTTTCTTCCAGAAAGCTCTCTGTTGTGTGAACTTTCCTAGTCTGTTTTGAGTTGGTTCAGGTTTAAATGTTTGCATGGTATTACCGTATTCTAGTTAGTTGGATTGTTTTCAATGACAACTCAGCTCTGTACAGTTTATAGTCTCCTACCTGGGGAGATTCTTGTGTGAACTTTGTTTTGCTTATCTAAATTTGTCGTTTCAGTCGGTTCTAAATCGGTTCTTGTTTTGTTGATGTGAATTTAAAGCTCTGATATTTAGTTGATACATTCATGGTTCAGTTTTCCAGTCGAGTATTTAAATTTGAAGCTGTATTATGCTTTGTTAATTTTAATCTGTGCAAAATACATTGCGTACTCTAAAATCTTCAGTACAAACATTTTGAGCCAGTATGTTTACTTTTTCATTCATTCACACAAATCCTTTTTTGCACAAGACCACAGCACACTTGATTCGAGAGAGAAAATGGGCATCTTTATTAAGAAAGCATAGTAACCAACGATTAACACAACATCCAGTATTCTTTCTTAATAAAGAGCCAGTGACACCATATATTATACATACGACAGTATAATAATCATAGCAGCATGCCTCAGAACCTCAAAGATATTATTGCTTATATAACACGGCTGAGGTTGTGCAAACAAATGTACACATCACTCACATTGCAAATTTTCCTCTTCAGAAACAGAATTCTACATTCATACAATTAATCAAAACCATGACCCTGGTTATGTCCCTTGTTCTGATCTCAGTGTTATTTGTTCTAGTAGTTTTACCTCTCACCCATGTACAAAATTATTTACAATCACATCATAACATGTAACTAATCTTCTTGACCCCTGTTTTGTGTGAGGGCTGACCGCCTAAATAATATGAAGGAAGGACCTGCGGTAAAAAACCCCATGGGAAAAAGCATGGCTCCTACCCTTCCAGAGTCACTAGGGACGCGATCAATTGAGTAACCAGTCAGTACATGGAAAGCAATATATGTGACTGTTTAGTAAAACAACAAGGTTGGTGGCAGCTAGGGGTGGAGGGTGGGGAAAAATTTTGAGTTGATGCCAGTTCTCCCTGGGACAATTCAGGAATGACCTGATTCCTGCGCGTGCGTTAACGCACTGGGGCTGGCAATTGCCAGACCCCCCTCCAGAAGCTGAGCGCGGTCAGCGCACTGACCGGAAGTTAGGAGCAGACAACATGAGAAACCATCTGCTAATGGCATCCAACAACCGTGATCTGTGGCCCCGTGCAAAAAATTGTGTTTGTGTTGCATTCTTTCACACAAATCCTTTTTTGCACAAGACCACAGCACACTTGATTCGAGAGAGAAAATGGGCATCTTTATTAAGAAAGCATAGTAACCAACGATTAACACAACATCCAGTATTCTTTCTTAATAAAGAGCCAGTGACACCATATATTATACATACGACAGTATAATAATCATAGCAGCATGCCTCAGAACCTCAAAGATATTATTGCTTATATAACACGGCTGAGGTTGTGCAAACAAATGTACACATCACTCACATTGCAAATTTTCCTCTTCAGAAACAGAATTCTACATTCATACAATTAATCAAAACCATGACCCTGGTTATGTCCCTTGTTCTGATCTCAGTGTTATTTGTTCTAGTAGTTTTACCTCTCACCCATGTACAAAATTATTTACAATCACATCATAACATGTAACTAATCTTCTTGACCCCTGTTTTGTGTGAGGGCTGACCGCCACAGCTATAAGGAGTTGCAGACGACTTATAGCAGCCCCCACACAACCCAGAGAATGAAACTAGAGAGAAGACCAACTGACGCACGAAAAACAGACACAATACCCGGTAGGTATGTGCAACCACCGTGCCATCTGCAGAAAAAGTGTAACGTTCATATTAGAGTAGATTCTGTGACTAACAGTGGAGATATTGAGTGTGCAGGTATTGCGTGTTTGGCCGAGTGGAAAGTAATGAACAACTTATCAAGGCCCAATGTTATATCTGCGAGACTGAGATTGTGCTTGGATACTGTCAAGTCCCCTACTCTCACCATTCATGGAAGGCTCATAAAAACATAGCCATGAAAAGAGTTTGTGGGATAGGTTTTGAGATTGGTATGCGATGATCCCTGTGGGTTTTAATGTTTTCCTAGCTTGCGGCATCTTCCTAATGATGAAGGAGTCTGGTGGGTTCGATTGCTGAAAAGGCTGATGCTACTGTGGCTGGAGCATACCCCCTTCTCGTGCATGTACAGATATACAGAAAAGAAGGGCAAGCCCACACGACTCACATGCTGAGCGAATGTGAGAAAATGGCTGTTGTTTTGACAACATTTAAGGCAACTGCGACCTTGACCTTGAAGCGGGGTCAAGTCGCTTTGTCATCATACACCATCAAGCCGAATTGGGTGTTGATAGACTTAATAGTCTGGGAGAAAAAATTCCAACGTTAGGGTTTTAAACGGATGACACCCGACACGGGTGACCTAATATGAAAATATAGCATGTGTATTACAATGTTATGAGTTTGGAAGAGTTAAACTGGTATAAAGAGATTGGGATGACTTTGCTCTATACACCATACATGGGTCAGGTATCCAATCTCCAAAACCTTAGCGAAATTAGGAAATTGTGAAAAATTCCTGTTTTTAGACAACATTTAAAATTCTGACCTTTTTAACGGACACACAGACTCGCTTTTGTAAGTCAAAAGGACATGCGTATCTACTGGCAAGGCCTTCGGGAGTCTGTGCTGCTGATCAAAGTTCTTAACTGCTGCTCAAGTTCTTAGGTATGCCACTCTTGTCACCTTGCTCAACGCCCCCGCCATAAGTTGCTGTCCTACACTCCATGTCTTTGAGGGTCAGGTCATTGTGCAAGGTCTCTAGCGGCCGTAGATACGGCACCACGCTGTAGCCCTCAAAGGACGCGCAGTGGGTGCCACGCTGGTGCTGGCAGTGGGGGAGACGATGGTGCTGCTGTCCGTGGGGGCCACGCTGGAGGGTTGTATGGCAGCAGTTGCATCCATTCGTGCTCCAGGGTCGCCAATCGTGCGGAGAGGCCCATCAATGTTGCGCTGTTCTCCTTCAGCTGTTGCAGGATAGCCGCTTCCCAGGTGATCCGGCCGAAAGACCGTGGGGGCGCCACGCTGGAGTGGCGGTGGTCGGAGATTGCCTGTGCGTGGTCAAGCAGAGCAGTGGAAGGGAGTGACTCCATCTTGTCCTGCGACCTGCTGGGAATCCTGCGCCTGCGTGTGCCCCGTTGTTGGGGAGGCATTCTGCAAAATGCAACAA
>JAWQFJ010013380.1:0-28782 GCA_034096865.1 Theodoxus fluviatilis | reverse complement strand
TTCTCTTTTTTCGAGAGGTTGTGGGTTCCAACCCGACCTGGTTTATTGTGTTTTTGTTCATGTGTGTTTTTTCCCCATCTTTTCTCGAGAGGTTGCGGGTTCGAACCCGATCTTTTTCATTTTTTTTAAATATGCCAAAACCTGGAGGTTCAGCGCCAGCGGTTTTTATCCCTCCAGGTTTACTGGAGGTCCTACAGACTATATCTGTCTGTCTGTCCCGACTAAACGGCTGATTTCTCAAAAACTACTGGACGGATTTCCTTGACATTTTGCACACTTACTGGAAGTTAGGTCCGATTGAATGTATCAAATTTTCAGAATCGAGGTTTGAAAAAAGTTACTTTTTACGACATACATTGCAAAGAAAACGCTACAACAGAATCCGAATGGAAAAATGCGTGACGTAATCATTTGACATCGAATAACGTGACGTAATTTCGATGAGATTTTCTTGGAGGATTAATTTTGAGAACATTGCTGAAGGAGAGAGAAGGATTTTTTACGATGCGGGTCGTTTCGTATCCTGGACGTTTCGTACCTAGTCGCTTCGTACCCGTACCCTAACCCTTACTCTTACCCTATGGGTTAGGGTTAGGATTAGAGTTAGAGTTAGGGTTAGGGTAGAAAAGGTACGAATCGACTAAATGAGGTACACAACGACTAGGGTATGTTGCATCCATGGTACGAAACGTCCAGGGTACGAAACGTCCTGTATTCGATTTTTTATCCCTCCAGGTTTACTGAAGGTCCTCACAGCTTTATTGTTGTTTTTTTTATGCCAAAACCTGGAGGTTCAGCGCCAGCGGTTTTTATTCTCTGACAATGTCAGTGACATGACTTTCAGTGGTGTAGCTTCTATGGGCAGACCCTGCAAGGCTTACACAGTACACAAACTGTTGTCCCCACTGCAACATTTCTGAACTGTGAGCCGTGAGTATCATGCACAGCATTGCTTGTAAAAATGGGTGACAATTTGCACATTTCACTCACAGTAGAAATAAACAAGGCAACAGAAAGAGAAAAGGCTGGTCTTTACTCTCACAGGCATGATGTTTGTGAACAGCTTTACTGTTAGCTGTGAAGTAGTAGGGAAAAGTATGGCATTAAGCCACACAAGGCATTAGGCCCCACTTCAAGGAACAACATTTCACATCATTTCAGTTTGTTGTATTTTGTCTTCAAAATGAGTTTCAACCACTCACAGTTGGTTTCTCTTAAGAGAGATGTTTGTTTCTGACCGGGTCAGAAAGTAGGTTAGTCACCACAAGTTTTTGGTCACCACTCTTGTGTTGCCATGTTGAAAGTATATTTGTTTAATGTGCCTCTTAGACCTCACCCACATCTAATGTTCAAGTGCACTTCATGATCATAAATGGAACATGACAACCACATCAGTGCTTTTCTAAACCACCAAGGCAAGTTCTCATGCATTCCTGTTGTCAATCAAACTGTGCTGGGGCTTCATGACTCTCTCTTCAGCATTTTGTTTCAAAAATGAAAACACTTTGTCAGCAAGACAAAACAGGACTGATGAAACTTGCATACACCTCAGTAAGCCCCAGGAAGTTGGGGCATTAGGTACCAATGTAAAAGATATATTTGGGTAAATCTAATCTCATCTAAAACATAAAAACCAACATTAAAATGCATAAAATCACACAGAGGGAGAGAACAAAATCTTAATTTAATTCTAACATAAATTTTTCTGCCAATGCACAGAAGCAAGGTCTAAAATGACATGATGCAGCCCCCACGCCACATTGGTAGTCTCTGACAGCTCAAGGCCAACCCTGGGTGTGTTATTGCAGCAACACTCAAAGCCCAGCAGGCAGTAGTCTCTGCCAATGAGGGGATCATTCAGCAACTCTAGTCTTATGTACAATTGGAAAGGACATCCCAATGAGTGTAGAAACCACACTCATGTAAAATTTCACAACACATTTGCACACACACAAACTTATCCAGTTAAACATGCTCACTTCTTCTGATAACCACAAAAGCAGTGATGGATTGATGGATAGATGGAGTTTGTCGAACATTACCAGAAGGATTTGGAGTAAGTGCAAATGGAGTCACTATGTGCCTATTTCTTCCCCCTCTTATGAATGGTGTAGGGAGACGCGGTAGGTCAATTCTTAACCCCCAACCTACAGGGGGAGGGATGGATGGCGTTTTACGGCCTATCAGCCTTTGTAGGCTATATAAGGCCACTTTAGAAGAACGAAAATCACTTGAAGTATAGAGTAAACGCAAATCAAGTCACGGTGTCCCTAGTTATTCGCCTCTTACCAATCGAGTAGGGAGACGCGGTGGGTCAATTCTTAACCAGAACCCACAGGGGAAACCTACAGGGGGACAAAAGCAGTGACAGTAATTTACTGTGTGTCTTAGATAAAGACTGTACTAAAATTTCATTTAAAATGTTTGCTGAAATGTTGTGTTTTCGACTTACTTAAATTATAAAAAACTTAGATATACATTTTTGGTTAGACTGGGGATATGCTTAGTGTTTCTTCATTTCTGGTGAAAAGATAAAATATTTACTGTATTTTTATCAAATTCCTCATTCTGATTTCTTTTGATATACTGTCTTGCAGATCTGTTATGTCAAGAAAAATAAACAATCAAGAATCCGTCTGTTTTTCCTTCGAATTTTATGCAGTGCTCGGCAGTGATAGAGGATTAGAGCAGCTTTTTGTTTCACACAGCGCTCACGACTCCTCCTAATACTAGGTACTTGCACTAAATTTTCAAACCCAATGTAATGCAATTAATGTAGGCTAAAAAATTATAGAGCTTCACAGACAAACACAGTGGTACAAAAAGTATCTTTCTATCTTAACTAGTTCAACAGTTGTGGGCGTAAAAGTGGTGAAAAAAGGGGTGTTTTTTATAATGGAAATGGGTCCAAAATCTGTGACCAAATTTGGGGATTGATGAAGTAAATTGTCTATAATTTTGTTGTAATACGTAAGCAATTGACTTGAAATTTCAAGGAAAAGTACTTCACTCTATATTGCTTTGGACTGTCTTTAAAAAAGTCACGCTATAGCAGTTAAAAAGGCTGCAAATATTTATTTTATGCAAATTAGGCCTACATCATATCAAACTCAAAGATCCTATATACACTAAGATGACTCACTCCGATACTTTGAGCGAGGTTTCTTTGAGAGTTACCTCCCCATATTCGAATGCTACTTCTGAGCGCTGCGTTGACAACATTGCATGTGTGCGTGCGTGTGGTGTGTGAAAGGAATAAAGTTTGGTGTGAATTATAATGTACAAGGTATGTATAGGTTTTCTGGATGTTTGTTGAAACCATGCATGTTTATTTTATTACTCTTTTGCGTTCAGACGGTAAATTTCTGTATATGTACATAACGTAGCTGGGCTCTCTCTCTCTCTCTCTCTCTCTCTCTCTCTCTCTCTCTCTCTCTCTCTCTCTCTCTCTCTCTCTCTCTCATTCCCCTTATCTGTTTACCATTGTCTTCCTGTCTGGACCTGACCCTAACTTATGTCTCTCAGCATCGTTGTTTTCTCACACGCTGTCGTGGCGCCACTCTACCGCTGGGCCAAGTACGGTTATTGTTTTTTTCCGACACTGTTGACCCCATCTGCCCACTGTAATGGACGGAGGGAGAAAGAATGCCAGAACCCAATAATAGAGACGATCATACAGACGACAGTCTAGGGATGGAGAGGGATAGGGGAGAGTGGCGATGCATGCGATGGGAGAGAGACGACGACGATCCCGTCTTAGGAACACCATATGTGTGATGTGACATAAAAAGGCGAGTCAGTTTTGACGACGTTAAGCCCAGCTCCCCATGGAGAACAGCGAAGTCTAATTTCTTGTGTTTTGGGCTGCACTGCAAGTTCAGAAAAATGAAGCGGCAAAGGTCAAGGAGCGGGGGTGGTTTCTGCTCTGCGATTGCGTGCTCCAATGCCAGATACAAATACGACTGCCGTGGGATTTCGTTTTTCCACTTCCCCCGAGAAGAGGAAAGATGCCAAAAATGGGTCCAGAATACAAGACGTCAAGACTTAATAGGGAAAAGTGCCATTCAACTGCATTCTGGTGGCTATTTGCTGTGCAGTGACCATTTTGAATCACATCAATTCCTGCGTCCGGCTGAGAAGGACAGACTAGTTTGGAATGCCATTCCTACCATTTTTGATGTACCAAATCCTATCAACATCCTATCCTAAAAACATCGAGAGAGTACTGCATTCCGACGGAGTGAAAACCCGCCTCGTCTCCCTACTTGAAAAGGAACTCGATTCACCATCGCTCGAGTGCCCACAGAGAATGTGCAACCTCAAGACTTCCATAGTCAGCACTTTCCTCACAGTGTGAATTAACTCTACACTGAAAGACTGCACTGCATCGTTCTCACAGAAGTGCTTGAAAAGAAACAGAAAAATAATCAAACTTTGCCACCTGTAACTTTCCCTGCACTCTGGCCCCAAGGCAGAACAAGAAGGGCAAAGCCCATACGACTTGAAACAGTTATCTTCCATAGTTCAGGGTCAAGGTCACTTCAAAATATGTATACAATCCAACTTTGAAGAGCTCCTGTGACCTTGAAGCAAGGTCAACCAAACTGGTATCAAAAGATAGGGCTTGCTTTGACCTATATACCACTTGTAGCTAAGGTCGCCATTCTCAATAACGTTGGAGAAAATTGGGAAAATGTGAAAAATGACTGTTTTTGAGACCACATTTATGGCTCCTGTGACCTTGACCTTGAAGCAAGGTCAAGTCACCATGTATGTTTTTGAGGCCTTGTCATCATACACCATCATGCCACATTTGGTGTTGATAGACTTAATAGTCTCCGAGAAAAATCCAACGTTTAAGTTTTTTACGCCCGGACGGACGGACGGACGACACGGCTGAGTACATAGACTCACTTTTGCTTCGCATGTGAGTCAAAAATTGTGAGATGAAAACATGACTGGAAAGACTTAAACTGTAAATATGCGATCCAGAGAAAGACTGGACTGTTGCTTTTTCACTAGCAAACTCATGCTCCTCTCATCAAAGACCTAATATATAGGGATCTTTGCTCACACGGAGCCACGCTTCAACATAGACTGAAAATATTCGACAATTCGTTCTCCGCTGACTCGTGTGACTGTGAGCCTCGTCACCTCGTTGCAATCTCCGCTGGACAATTTAAGTAAGTTATAATTTTTTGACGCACATGCGAAGCAAAAGTGAGTCTATGTACTCACCCGTTTCGTCCGTCCGGGCGTCCGAAAACTTTAACGTTGGAATTTTCTCCGAGACCATTAAGTCTATCAATACCAAATGTGGCATGATGGTGTATGATGACAAGACCTCAAAAAACACACATAGTGACTTAACCTTGCTTCAAGGTCAAGGTCGCAGGGGCCATAAATGTTGTCTAAAAAACAGCCATTTTAAACATTTTTTCAATTTTCTCTGACGTTTTTGAGATTGGATACCTCACCTATATATGGTATATAGGGCAAAGTAGGCCCTATCTTTTGATACCAGTTTGGCATACCTTGCTTCAAGGTCAAGGTCTATGGAAGATAACTGTTTCAAACTTAATATTTATGTGGGGAACATGTTATACTTTCATCATGAAACACATTTGGTCACATATCATCAAGGTCAAGGTCACTTTGACCCTTATGAAATGTGACCAAAATGGGGTAGTGAACCACTAAAAGTGACCATATCTCATGGTAGAAAGTGCCAACAAACACCATTTTGCTTCCTATGTCTTGAATTAACAGCTTTGTGTTGCATGACCTTGGATGACCTTGACCTTGGGTCAAGGCCACAGGTATTTTGGTAGGGAAAATGTGTAAAGCATTTCTTAGTGTATGATGTCATTGCTAGGTGTAGTTGTTTGACCTTGACCTTGAGGGGGTCACCTGAAGGTCAAGGTCATGTAAAGGTCAAGGTCAAGCATGTGAGTCGTATGGGCTTTGCCCTTCTTGTTCTTGATAGTGTGCACGATGTGTGGTTGACGGTAAGAAATCCTGCATTACGTTCGAATTGAAAAAAAAATCGTTTAGACCTCTTACCCATTGTAAACAATATTCGAAACCGACCGAAGTCTCTTTGTCACAACATTGGTCATTGCGGAACAGCATTGGCTCGCAAAGGGACGGAACTCTAAATTCTAACCTCGCTTCGTGTAAAGGAAAATCGCTCGAGTGCGCGATCTTAGTGTATATATAGGGTCTTTGATTATATGAAGTCGAAACATATTTTTAGCAATCTGAAGGGAAAAATATTATGTTGTATCATTGCTGCGGATTTTGTTTTTGATAGTAAAACTCCACAAAAGTCATAAAATGAATGCATTAACAGTGAAATTATTCAAACTTGATGAAGACTCGAACTCAAGACTCTGAGATTAAAGCGGAACTGACATGACAACGAAGGCCCTGTCGTGTCGATTCAGAGTTGAACAATATCATAAACACGTTAAATCACCATGAAGATGCCACCATTCCTGTCAGAATCCGAATCAATTTTGAAATATGATTGATTCAACTAACCTTGACTGAGTAGATCCGCGCAATGCCGATCATCTACTAAATGCATTTGAGATTCGAAATTCCCGGCGTAATGATGCCTGCTACCGGAAGACGCGAAAGGCGACTTTCCGACACAGACCAGATTATTTGGTAAATTTGCGGCAGCTGTAACTTTCTTGTGCAAAAGATTAGAATCACGATTTTTTCAGGAAATGTACATAATCTATTTAAAATATGTATCCTTCGTCTAAAAGAGTGTCGACTGTCTCGGAAGAAAATTATTAAGCCACAAACAAAAGGTCCTACTTTGCACAGCTAGGATTAACTGAGAAACTTTACATTCAATGATTCACGTATTAAATATAAAGAGCTTTCCAGTGGTGCCTAATATGAGTGGGTTATCGATGATAAACACAGAGATCCATGCTTCGAAGTAAGGTGCCTCTAAAACGACGCGAAAAAAGCTGAGCGTAAAATCGGACCGGTTTCGTCAGCCTCGTTTGTCACTTTAGTCACAAATTAGTGCAAGTACTAGTTTTACACAGCGCTCACGACTCCTCCTAATACATAGGGACAGAACCGCAAACACAGTGGCTGGCAGCGACAGACCAAGAAAGACTCACTTACCGCACCAGAAGATCCTTGCCGGTTCTTGCTCTTTCTAGACAGACATTAAACAACGTCTATGCGAAGGCTGTGTGAACTGTTGGACGCCATCAAAGATGGTCTTTGACGCCATGTTGAACTGTTACAAATCGACCTTCACCTTGAAAGCAGTATAGTAGAGTGACCTCCCTTGAACAAATTAGCCTTGCCAGCAGCGTTCAGCGAAGCAAAATTAACTAACAACTTTCAAGGGTGGTGTCTTTTTTCCTCACTCTTCAAATGTACGCTTGACCGTTCAAAAAGGCACGCATGCAAGTCTAGCACTAGGAACTATGTAAAGCCTACACAGCCTACCTCATAGAATTTTTCAAGTTCAAGTTCAAAAGAAAACTGACCAACCTATGCAATGCTTCACTATCCTCCTTCAGTTCGCTACTGCGCATTTTAGTTAGATGCGTTGTTCTTGTTGTTGTGTTGCTTTTGCTGTGGTTTTAGGTTTAGTTGGTGCTGTTGCTTTGGATTTTCGCCCACTTGTGTTGGGTGGATTGTTTCCCTTTGACTGCATTTTTTTCTGACATTTTTGCCGGTCTGTGGTGCTTGTGGTGATGATTGTGAGTTGTTTTTGCCTTGTTCTTGTGCATACTTGCTTGTGTTGGTGTTGTCTGTGATGTGCTGTGGAGGCTGAGGTTTGCAGGGAGTGTGTGTGCGTGCGAGTATGCTGTTTCTTTTCATATGTATTTATCCTATCACATTATTTTTATGTATTCTTCTATGATTATTATTTGATTATTTTATTGCTGCCTTGAAGTACTTGAATTGCCTGTTGTGGGACAAATAAAGTTGTATTGTATTGTATTGTATTGTATAGGATGGGAATTTTCCAGTCCCTTCCACAGCATTCTGCTGCAAATTTCTGAAGTCCCCGGACCCTCTTGCATCCTGACAAGGCAGAAATAGCCCCCCACCCCCCACCCCACCCCCACTGTCACAGACAAAGGAGGAAAGTTCCTGAATTCTCGATCTGCAGGCATCTCACATTCCATTCACAACATAGTTTTATGGCCCATCACCCTCTGTAGGCTATGTAAGGCCATCGGTCACAATCGATCATTAAAGCAGGTTGGAATAAGAAACGTCAAGTCACATCTTTTCTAGTTCTTCACTGGCGTTTTAGCGCTGACCAACCAGTGAATTTCAACTTGTGAATTGACCAGTCAGAGTGGGGTGGGATGGACAGTAGTGATTGGACTGGCTGGACTTGGTGACGTCAGCGAAGTTATTTAAACAAGTGTCGCCGGATGCTCGAGGCGTCATAACATTTATTTTCAGCAAAAGCAGTGTCCGTGAAGATGCTGGCGCCCTGCTTGTTAGGTTTATACTTGGCGGTGGCCATATAGAGAAACGTAGAATGGGAATAGTAAGAAACCTCAGCCGGCCCGGAGCCAGTTGGAAGCGAACCCCTCTGCCAGGGGGTGGTGGAATGTTGAACAGCCAGCTTGCCTGCCAGCCAGCTTGCCTGCTTTGCTAAAGTGTGGTGGCCTGTCTTGTTGGAGAGCAGACCGACTCCTTTCCGAGGAAGAAGAAGAAGAAGACGTAGGAGCCAGTTCCCTCGACACGACGCAGAAGAAGAAGGAATGCCAGAGAGAGAGAGAGAATGAAAGAATGCCAAGTTTCAGCTGTTTCATCGACTGTGGTGATTTCCCTCCAGGGTCACCGGCTGCAATGTCGGTGCACTCAGACCCCCTCCTCCCCCCAATTCCAACCCCGGTGCTAACGCGGTGAGCGTGGGGTTTAGGTCCGTGCTTCTCCACCTGCACGTTTTTCATCGAAAGGGTCAGATAAGTACATTTAGTTAATTACCTCGGCTCGGGCAGACATCTTTCTTTTCATTGTTTTCTTTTTACTTGTCTCGCTTCAAATTGCTGAACTGAATTGATTGTTTTCTACTTGCATTCTATGCATTTATTGTAGCGTTTGTCGCTCAGTCACCATTCACTGGTAAATGCATTCATGAAAATTAAACTACTTCCTTTGAATTGATACCGTTTTTGCCATTACTTCATTTAGACAATTACCATCTAGCGTGTGAATGGAGGAATGAAGGTGCGTGCTTTGGTTCTTCCCCTAGACATTTAAACGAGTTAATTTGATCAAAGAACAAGTACGTCACATTTAGGGAGACACAGTGGGTCTATTCTTACCCCCAACTTGCAGGGAGATTTCAAAATGGAGAGTCCAGTGACATTCTACATTGATGCACTGCTCTCCAGTTGCTTTCTCCACCTTTTTCCAGTTTCCAGTCTTCTTTGACCTCTGACCCCTCATCCACTGGGTAATTGTCACATAGCAACCTCCTCACACTGACATGTGAAAGTCTTAACAATGAAAAAAAGAAGACGTACAAAGTCAACTTGGCTTCATCAGTACATGCATCGATCTCTGCTTAGGACCGCTTAATTGTAGCTATTGCAGTGGTCAACAGGTCCATGATTTATGATTGTGTGTTGATATAAAAAATTCTCCTGTACATAGCAAGTTCTGCACCAACTGGTCTTACTTTAGCCAGGCTGCTCGAGACGCACGTGCAGAACGTAACGATAGTTACAAGACTGTGTCACCCCAAAATGCGGCAACGGCAGAACCGATGTGTACTACCGCAAGTGTTGATGTTGCCGCGCCAGGAAATGGGGAACCCGTAGGTTTGAACTCACTGAACTCATCTGAACAAATGATCCGTAAAGCTTTTCAGCCAATAATAGACAAATTCAGTCGTGAAGAAGCTGAAGAGAAGGACTGTGCTGACCGTGTGTCGTGTGATTCAGATGTGACCATCAGCTGTGTAACATCTGAACGGGACTGTGCATCGCAGCTTCGAAACAATCCTGGCGCTGCTCCGGAGGATTCCAGCCAAAGAGATCACCACCCCGCTGCACGTTTCCAGCCTTC
Source organism: Theodoxus fluviatilis (assembly GCA_034096865.1). Lineage (NCBI taxonomy): Eukaryota > Metazoa > Mollusca > Gastropoda > Cycloneritida > Neritidae > Theodoxus > Theodoxus fluviatilis. Next base: position 18,708 of record JAWQFJ010013380.1, on the reverse strand, counting down.
CACCAACTATGAAAGACCCCGCACCTCCAATGAGCAAGCAGATGGACGAAGTGCCCCATCACCCCGCCTGCGGTCTGCTGCTGCAGTTGCAACGCCCCAGCCAGCCGGACAGTGAGGCAAGGGAGCGCGTTGCGAATCTGCCGAGCACCGACAACAGCGCTGGCGATCCAGGCGCAGGTGACGTCATTGAGACTGAGTGAGGAGTGGACACGAGCTGTCTTTAATGGCGTTTCGTGATTTAACGTTCCCCCTCCGATGCAATTGCAGTGCAGTGTTTTCGATCGCGTTTCGAGTTAATCACCCTCACGCGTACAGACTTGTGACAAGTCTTGACTTTACTTTGATTCGATTTTTGGGGTGATATGTTCTGATTGTAATGGGCCGGTGGCCTACACAATAAATATTTTGTTCGTTCTCTCTCTCAAACACACACACACACACACACACACACTGTCAAGGCCAAGTACAGTGAGTAGTTAACTAAACACATACTGATATATCTCCCACAGCCACCATCCAGAGTTAAAACACAAACACAGCAGATAACAAATAAACAATTTAATAAGACACTCCACCGTCCAAGCACAAATCCCCAACACTCCTCCGCCAAAGCACAATTCAGTCCCCCTCTGCCAAAACAAATCAACATTCCTCCGTCAAATCACCAACACTTCTCCTCCAAAGCACAATTAGAATCCCCCATCAAAGCACAAATCACCAACACTTCTCCTCCAAAGCACAATTAGAATCCCCCATCAAAGCACAAATCACCAACACTTCTCCTCCAAAGCACAATTAGAATCCCCCCATCAAAGCACAAACCACCAACACTTCTCCTCCATAGCACACATTAACATCCCCCCATCAAAGCACAAATCACCAACACTTCTCCTCCAAAGCACAATTAGAATCCCCCATCAAAGCACAAATCACCAACACTTCTCCTCCAAAGCACAATTAGAATCCCCCCATCAAAGCACAAATCACCAACACTTCTCCTCCAAAGCACACATTAACATCCCCCCATCAAAGCACAAATCTCCAAACTTCCACTGTCACTGCACAAACCATAACCCCTTCACAGCCACTGCATGAACCACAAACCCTTCATTGTCCAAACACTAATGACCATCACTCCTCCGCCAACGCACAAATCAACACTCTGTCAAAACACAAAATCGTCAACATTTCACCAACCTTCCACAGTGGCTGCACAAATCACAAACCCTTCACTGTTCAAGCATAAAATGACAATTCCACATTCCCATAAAAACCCTGGTTAAATACCTCACTACTGGCCAAATTCTCCTGCAAAGCGTACACCACAGATCAACCTTGCACAGAATGAACAATTGCATTTACTAATACAAATTCCATGTGCTCTACACATAAAGTTGCACAAAAACCACACTAATTCTGCAGGAAAACAACAACACAAAACAGACGGTGCGCACTGGCTGAACTTAATCACTAACTCCGTGCTAACAATTTAAAGGGCATTTCACATGAGTTTGTGACACACACACATACATGCTTACACACACACACACACACACACACACACACACACACACACACACACACACACACACACACACACACAGCCAACAGTCAGGATAACATGAATACTAGAGAGCACTCTGAGACTGAGAACCTCCACCAAGGAAGCCACAATTTCTCTTCCATGAAGTCTAGTTCAGTTTAGCATCTGCTGGAGGTCAATGAGTGCTGAATGCATACACCCACATCATCAGTAGTTTGACATCATTAGCTTTGTGATATGTGTGATAACAATTCTCTTCCTGCTTGTAATTGCAAAACAACATAACAGATGAGCTCCACAATTTCACAGATTGTTCCTGGGGTGAAACCCTGACCTTGCACCCAATTTCATCACAATCCATTTGGAACTTTTTGAGTCATTTTCCCAAATAACTACTCACAAATATTAACAGCAAAGTGAGGGAGCACAAGAAAAAAATCTCATCTGCAGAAAGTCAGTAAGAAGAATAAAGGCCAATGGTTACATGACAACACTTACTTTCACTGTGTGGAACATCAGTATAAAAAAAGAAGCCTATGCATATCAGGAAAAGGAAGCATGGATAAACAGAAGTCTGAAAATACAAGTTGTGCTCTACAGTCTCTTGTTCAAAAGCTTCAGAAACAACAGAGCGCATCTGTTTTGCTCTGTTCCACAAGATTTTTCCTCAGAACGTTTTCCTTTCTACAAGCAAACCCAATGTTCTCTCTTCCACACTGACTCATGATATTACATAACACATTCTCATCTCTTTTTTCTGTCTGACAGTTTTTTTCACAAGAACAAACAAACTTTCAAACTACATCGCCAGTAGTTTCCATCAAATGTGTGCAAGACCTATCAGCTTCAAACTGTGCTGCCTTCACAGACATATACATTCATGGGCATCTCAGTAAAACCAGGCTCACAAATCACATGGAAACATTTGGAGAAATTGACACAATCATTTATCTGATGACAAAACAAAGAAGTCTGGGATGCTTCAAAACTTTCTCATAGATATTTGGCCTGTTCTAGAATTTGGCTACTCATCAAAAAGTGTTTAAATGCTACACCCCGACCCAACATCAGACAAAATTATATATATATATTTTTTTTAAAAAGAAAGAACACTACTTACTGCAGCCTCCCTTTTATTGAGACATTCACACTGGAAAATTGTCTGTAGTTGCAGATTTGATCTGAGCATGTAACTTGAAAATTGTGATCCGACATTGAATTAGGCCTACTTATGTCAAACATTCAAAACTAAAATTAGGAAGTACTTATAAAATTCTAGGTTTTGTCATCAGGAAGCAATTCTGAGCAATCTACTGATAACTTCCACATCATTTTCACTTGCATGTTCCCAATAGTTTCCTCAGTGTAGTTTTCACACAAGCTCTTCAATGGCAAGCACAACTTATGACCAGGGCTTCTGGAAACAAGTGCTCTTCAAACATTCATTGACAGTCTCTACATTTACTTGGGTTGCTTTATTCACTGGCTCAGTTCTCAAGATTCAACCTTTGTCCCTTTGAAACATCATGCAATGTTTCTTTGTGTAATTTGCTATCACCTCCACAGGCAGCTCTGTGCTAGCAATGGGATCACTGGTAAGGTACTTCTCAAACCAGCCAAGCATGCACACCCTACTTAGACAGCACAGACTGGGCTGGCTGGGGTGTGTCCAGTGGATGAACTATGGTGGAATTCCAAAGCACCTCCTCTGTCATCAGTCTATGGGAAACTACCAACAGCGAGGAACATAGCCAGTTGCCCACACCCAAGATGAAGGATGAGTACAAACACTACCTCAAGTTGCTTCTTGTGCATGTTTCATGGGTCACCTGCAGTCTGCTCTTTACACCGGCTTTCAAACTAAACTATTCAGTGGTACAACAAGTAAAGTCACTATTAATACTGGACATGCTATGTTATTAGTGCAGGGTATTCAAAACTATTTCATTTACTTAGTCATTGAGGCCCCCCCCACCCCACCCCACTTACACTCTTGTTGGAAAACACTGGTACTCCTGCAAACTACAGTGCACTGTTCAACATGTCTGCACAAGGAACTTTGAGATTGGGATCTGTACTTGCAATGGGGACATTGCTACATTCTCACTTTCATGGACACTGTCTACTTGTTTCCTCAGTAAATGTTTGTGTCATGTTTGGTACTCACAATGGGAGTGCTGATCCTTTTTGGAAACTTGATGGACACTCTCCATGTGTCTTTTGCATTTGATTTTTCTCACAAACTTTGTAATTGCAATGTGGACATGGGTACCTCTTCTAACCTTCATGCTTTCTCTGTACATGTGTTTGCAGGTTGCCTTTGGTACCAGCTGTGTACTGACAATGGGGACACTTGTACTTCCTTAAACCTTCATGCACTGTCTCTACATGTGTTTGCAGGTGGCCTTTCTGACCAGCTGTGTACTGACAATGGGGACACTTGTACTTCCTTAAACCTTCATGCACTGTCTCTACATGTCTTTGCAGGGTGCCTTTGTGACCAGCTCTGTACTGACAATGGGGACACTTGTACTTCCTTAAACCTTCATGCACTGTCTCTACATGTGTTTGCAGGTGCCTTTCTCACCAGCTGTGTACTGACAATGGGGACACTTGTACTTCCTTAAACCTTCATGCACTGTCTCTACATGTGTTTGCAGGTGTTTTTTCTGACCAGCTGTGTACTGACAATGGGGACACTTGTACTTCCTTAAACCTTCATGCACTGTCTCTACATGTCTTTGCAGGTGGTTTTTCCGACCAGCTGTGTACTGACAATGGGGACACTTGTACTTCCTTAAACCTTCATGCACTGTCTCTACATGTGTTTGCAGGTGCCTTTCTGACCAGCTGTGTACTGACAATGGGGACACTTGTACTTCCTTAAACCTTCATGCACTGTCTCTACATGTCTTTGCAGGTTGCTTTTGTGACCAGCTGTGTACTGACAATGGGGACACTTGTACTTCCTTAAACCTTCATGTACAGTTTCTTTGTGTGCTTGCAAGGAAGTGGAGCAACCAGTATTGTACTTACGATGTGGACACTGATGCTTTCTCAAATCCCCACCAGTGATCTCCATGTGCTCATTCAGGTCCTTTTTCTTTTGGCTACTGACATCACAATGGGGAGGAGAAACACTCCTCAAATTTGCATGCAATCTCTCCACATGTCTTGTGAGCGTGTCTCTCATTGCACACCTGAAATCACAATGGGGACAAGCTTGTCTCAGCCTCCTCAAACCTTCATGGGCTGACTGCACATTCACATGAGGACTACAAACAGCCCCTGCTTCTTGATGGACAACACTGCCAGGACTCGGCACTCGGGCTCTCTTTCTACTCTGCTGCTGCTGCCTGGGAGGACTATGGTGCCTTTTCTCCAGGGGGGACAACTGTGCTGTCTCCTGACTGGACACACATGGCTCTGGCTCGGCCACTTCAGGGCAGCTGCTGCTTGCCACAGGGGCTGAGCTGAATGCTGACATCACTTCTACAAACATGGATGAGTTAGTCATAGCCACACTGGACTCAGCCCTGGCCTGCAAATGCACATCTTCCTCTACCTCCTGCCTCTCCCCTTCACCCAGCCTTGTCACACTTCTCTCTTCACAAGACCCAGCATTCACCTCCATCTTGTAGGAAGCCAGGGGCTGCCCCACACCATCCCACTTCACATCTCTCCCCTCTTCCTCCTGCCTCCTCCACTGACTCAAAAGATCACCTGCTTTGTCCACACTCACCTGTGGGTGCACTGCCTGCTCCCTCTCAGCCACCCCTTCCACCCACTGCTCTCCCTGTGCAAACCCAGACCCAGTCTTGGGCTGTCTTTCCAATGGGACATACTGAAGCAGACTGCATTTACCCTGTCCACCTCTCTTGCACTTCTCACCTTCCATCCCAGCCCTGGCATCCTCACTGCTTCCCTCACCCACTGCTTGCTGCCACCCACAAGCAGACACTTCAGCCTTGCACTGCTCTCTCTGTACAGACCCACAGCCAGTCTCAGGCACTCTTCTCAGTAACACATATGGCAGAAGGCAGCATTTCTCCTGTCCTTTTCTCCTGATCCTTTCACCCACCATCCCAGGCCTGCCACACTCACCGCTTTCCTCAGCCATGTCACACTTCCACACACTGACACCACAGTCAGCAGGGGAAGACAAAGACTGCATCACACTTGCCTTGTCTTCTCTCTCCACCTTCACTTGCACTTCCTCCCTGACAGTGCTGTCTGCTTCCACATCACTCCCATCATGCAGCTGGTCCTCAAAACCTGCCTTGTGTTTCTCTCCAGTCCTAGAGTCATGCTCACAACCTGACAAGCCCTCAGATGGAAGTGTGTTGTCATACAGCCAGTCAGTATTTTCCTCCATGCTAGTAACTGCCTCATCTTGTCTCTCCACCTTCACTTGCACTTCTTCCTGGACAGTGCTCTCTGCTTCTACACCTGTCCCATCATGCAGCTCATCCTCAGAGCATGGCTCACGTTTCACCTCAGTCCCCAAGTCATGGTTAGATGACAGAGACTCAACACTTACACATGTGTCATCAAACAGCCAATCAATGTCCTCCTCCATGCTCATGCTGTAAGCTAGTGCTCCTCAGTGGAAAAAAACAACTAAGAATACAACAGTAAAACTCCAGCCACAAGCTTCACATGAGCAACACTGAACTGAAGCTACCTGCTGTACTCAGCTCAAGCACACTTCCTCCACCTGCACTCAGCCACTGGGCTTGTCCAGCTCAGCCACACTGTGGCCAGGCCTTCCTTCCACTCCTCCAGGCCTTGGCTTGGCCCCAGTCTGGCCAAGGAGGGCTGCCTCTGCACAGGCAAGGCCAGGACACCTGCACTCCACTAGGGGGCTGCCACTGCACACACCAAGGGTGGAGGCAAGAGGCTCCTGTCCTGTCTTGCCTTGCAGCCTGCCACCTGTACCAGTCCAGGCTGTCTGGGCACAGCACTTCTTCTGAAACAGAACACATCAAAATCCTTGTAATATCAAGTACATGTAATTCCGTTGAAATATTTCATTCTGTCATTTTTCAACTTTGGCCTACAGTACAGGCTTTCAGGGACAACTATTCTGGGAAGGTTTGTAAAATGCGCTTCAAAAACTTCATTTTGTACAGCTGTTTTTGCAGATTCCACTCTTTTGTTAAATAATAGATACAAAGCTTATTCTCTGACAATGTCAGTGACATGACTTTCAGTGGTGTAGCTTCTATGGGCAGACCCTGCAAGGCTTACACAGTACACAAACTGTTGTCCCCACTGCAACATTTCTGAACTGTGAGCCGTGAGTATCATGCACAGCATTGCTTGTAAAAATGGGTGACAATTTGCACATTTCACTCACAGTAGAAATAAACAAGGCAACAGAAAGAGAAAAGGCTGGTCTTTACTCTCACAGGCATGATGTTTGTGAACAGCTTTACTGTTAGCTGTGAAGTAGTAGGGAAAAGTATGGCATTAAGCCACACAGGGCATTAGGCCCCACTTCAAGGAACAACATTTCACATCATTTCAGTTTGTTGTATTTTGTCTTCAAAATGAGTTTCAACCACTCACAGTTGGTTTCTCTGTAACTCATTGTATACGTGGCTTAAGTACAGGTGACATTTCATAGAATATGGGACAGTTTGGCCTTTTTTTTTTTTTTTTTTTTGGGGGGGGGGGGGGACAAAAATCACAAATTGACTTATAATAAAATGGTTTATTTCACTTGAAAGGTACATTCTTCAACTACAGAGTGAGCTTGTTATCTAAGGGATTTAAATCAGACATAATTTACACTACGTTGATAAAAAGACCTAGTAAAACCTTTTTTTTTTTTAAGTTTTTCAGAAGGCAACACTTTTGAAACATTTCACATGTTTTCTACCTAAAATGAATAGAAAAAAGCTCATTCTAAGCTACAAAAGTGATACATCTAAGAGCAAGTTTATCTCAAGCATTCATAAATTTTTGCCACCAAAGAAAAGTTATACAGTAAAATGAAGCAATCATTGTTTGACGTAACTGTGTACAACTGATTTTGGGGCCAACCCGATACATTATCAACACATCAGATCCTTCATACTGGTTCATTGACAACCACATGATCTGTATGGAGGGAAATATATTCTACTGCAGTAATAAGTCAAACTTATAAGTACAGAAAATATGCTACTATTTACAATATAAAAGCAGCATACAACTAAAATGGAAATAAAAAGTGATGTAGACGGTATATACAGAAGCCTATTCCTGAAATACAAATGGTCATAGGTAGGTATGCAGGCAAACAGCAATGAATACCATGGTGAACAGTTTCCACAGTCTATTCTCATCTAAAACATAACAACCAACATTAAAATGCATAAAATCACACAGAGGGAGAGAACAAAATCTTTATTTAATTCTAATGTAAATTTCTCTGCCAATGCACAGAAGCAAGGTCCAAAATGACATGATGCAGCCCCCACGCCACATTGGTAGTCTCTGACAGCTCAAGGCCAACCCTGGGTGTGTTATTGGAGCAACACTCAAAGCCCAGCAGGCAGTAGTCTCTGCCAATGAGGGGATCATTCAGCAACTCTAGTCTTATGTACAATTGGAAAGGACATCCCAATGAGTGTAGAAACCACACTCATGTAACATTTCACAACACATTTGCACACACACAAACTTTCAATGTGTTGCAAATTATGAAATTTGATTGGAGTTCACAGGTATGAGCTACTTATTACAGGTTTTAAAGTCTTACTGTTTCTTTAGCTCACTAATCAAATTGAACACAACCCACAGACCATAGCAAAACCACCCTTTCATCTCCCCTTTATGATGGTGTATGGCAATCCAGTAAGCTGCATGTGATACCAAGCATCAAACAAAGTGTATGGTTTGCATTAATTTCCTCTGATATGTATATATACTTATGGCAGAAATCAGTGTTTTCTTGACATAATGCCCCAGAGTCGGATACAGAAAATGGAAGGGCAATGGACATGAAATCTTATTACTGACATTTTCAGGATAAATAAACTGAACAGAAAAAAGGAAGACATCCTAATTTAGACTAGAGGTGTATGTGTGTTTCATTAGTCCTGTTTTGTCTTGCTGACTTGAACTATTTTCATTTAAAAAACAAAATGCTAAAGTGCAGGGCATTAAGCCCCGCCACATTTGGATTGACTCTCAGGGACTTGGCCTTTCTCATTCAGGACTAATAAAAGGTCGGTAACTTTGAACTGTCAGTGCTGAAGTATAGGCCTCATCAAACTTAGCATTATGAACAAACTTCAATGAATTTGTTGTGGAGGAATCTAATTCATCACAGTAAAAACAACATTTCCTCTTCAATTTTGGGCAGAAATTTCTCTCCAAAGCAGTATGCAATACAAGAAGTAGGGGAAAGCTGGGTATTTGTGAAATTTCCTGTTTATGAAAAAGATTCATCAAGTTAAACAGAGTGAGCAAATTGGAGACATTAATTAATATCCAGTTAAACATGCTCACTTCTTCTGATAACCACAAAAGCAGTGATGGATGAATGGATGGATAGATGGAGTTTTATGGCCTGTCTGCATGAACATTACCAGTCTAAGGATTTGGAGTAGGTGCAAATGTCATCACTATGTCCCTATTTCTTCCCCTCATCTTGTAGGGAGAAGCGGTAGGTCAATTCTTAACCCCCAACCTACAGGGGGACAAAAGCAGTGACAGTAATTTACTGTGGGTCTTAGCCAAAGACTGTACTAAAATTTTATTTAAAATGTTTGCTAAAATGTTGTGCTTTTGATTTACTTATATTTAAAGATGTGCTTTTTTCAGATACAACAATTTTTTGTTAGAGGGGATATGCTTAGCTATGGCCAGAGAAGAGTTCACTAGGGGTCATATGGTAATTAGCAGCACAGCCATTAATTAAGGTAGATTACAAAACTTCCGGTGCTATAATGTGGAGAGGTATGTTTAGGGTCTGTGTTGAGGAGTGATGATCGTTAGATCGTGGCAAAAGAATGGCATTAAAGCATGCAATAAGTTTAATTAGATCAAAAACTAATCAAAAATAGTCATAGTAGACTATTTTAAAGTATACTTTCTGCACAAGCCCCACAGAAGATAAGTAAACAAACCACACCGTACGTGCCTAGCAGACGAACGCGATCGAACCGTAGCCACTGCGCCAGCAGATGACCGAGCTAGTGTGATATAATGTTTCATGTAAAGTTCGAATGAGTGACAGCAGATAACTGTTTAGTTCTGGCTTGAATGGACAATTTCGTTTCCCTGGTCTGGCGAGGACCGAAAATTCACGATCAAGTCGATGACTGATCAACTTGCCCGCACTCGGTGTAATGTATAACTTGTAAGATCGGGTCGATGATGACAAGAAAATGGCATTAAAACACAAAACAAAGTTTAATTACAACTAAAATCACCAATTATATTAAGAACTGACCATTTTTACACCTATAGCTAGTGCTCAAACTTTACAACGCTCGATCCATACCCCGAGGGTTGGGGGTAATCGCGTCTCCCTACGTGATTCTAAGAGGCGAATAACCAGGGACATCGTGATTTGATTGCTGACTCGGAACTATTCTAGTGGTTTTCGTGCTCAGTTGCCTTACTTAGCCCACAAAGGCTGATAGGCCGTAAAACTCCATCCATTCATACCAGTTGACAAAGGACCAACTTGATCCGAAATTCAGAAACATTCAGCCAACGAGTGCCGCGGACATATTTAATTAATTATGTTGTATTCGGAACACACGTTGAAAGTTTAAGAATTATAGGTCTTTGAAAGCGCATCGATTCTTCGTATGAGAATTTCTGGGAAATGTCTGCTCATTTTCGCCGGGTGTATCTTGAAGGTCAGAGATCTTACATTTATCATTTTTATGTATATTAAAAAATCGTCCACCCTCTTCGTCTGGCTTCGGTCACCCTTTGCACAATCGGACCTTGATTGGTTTTCGGTGATGGTATACGGTAGTAGGAGCGTTTGACTCCTCTTTATTTGTCTTTTGTTGGTTACAAAAACAATCTTTCACGCAGCAAGAAGTCGGCATGGTTGCATGTCTACCGAAGCACAGCTTAGCAGACAGCGCTCACCTCCTACCAACATGGCTGAAAGCACGTGGCTTCTACAAATAACTCCGGAAGTGACGACAACGAGTTTCCGGCCAATACTGTATATTTTTAATCGAATTCCTCATTCTCATTATATGCAGTCTTGCAGATCCGTTAAGAATTGTAACGTCAAGAAAAATAAACAACCAAGAATCCGTCTGTTTATCCTTCGAATATTATGCTGTGCTCTACTACAGACACTCTAGAGAAGCTTTTACGGTTTTAGTTTTACACAGCGCTCAACGGGTTACTTTACACGAGCTTCAAGTCTGCACTGGGAACGCGTATGACTCCTCCTAATCGCCGGGACAGAACCGCAAACACAGTGGCTGCCAGCGACTGACCAAGAAAGACTCACTTACCGGTCCAGAAGATCCTTGCCGTACACACAGTCGGTTCTTGCTCTTTCTAGACAGACATTTAACAACGTCTTCTATGCGAAGGCTGTGTCCACAGCATTCTGCTGACTAATTCTGAATCCCCCGGACCCTCTGCAACCTGACAATGCAGAAATCGCCTCCACCCCTTCTCACAGACAAAGGGGGAAAGCATGAAGCTAGGCGGAGCATCTTCCACACGTCTCCCATTGGTCATATTAAACACGTGGCAGTACCTTTGGTGATTAATATTCATGATTTGGGGAATACCTGACCTACTTCTTCCGATTGGTTTGTTGAATGCATGGTTGAATGAGAGGCTATTTCCTCCCACTAAATCGACAGTGTACAGTGTACAATTGAGTGTCCAGAACGAAAGTTGGACTCCATACTGAGTGACATTGACATTAAGAAGGAAAGTGTCATGAAATTGTTGAAGTCTCTTGATGTGTCTAATTAAGTCACCAGGTCCAGACAATGTGCATCCTAAAATACTAAGAGAGCTAGCAGAGGAACTGTCTGCATGAGCCTCTGAGTCTGACCACTGTGTTTAGAACATTATTATGTGAGGGTATCTTGCCAAGACAATGGAAGGATGCAAATGTAACTCCTTAGTTCAAGAAAGGTGAAAAGTGTAAACCAGGAAATACCGACGAGTGTCCCTAACAAGCATAACGCGTAAAACTATGGAAAAAGTTATAAGAGACTCGATCACTATATTTGAGCATTTGGAAAGTAACGGCATTCTAACGGAATGTCAATGGATTTGTATAAAAACGATCTTGTGTTACCAACCTGCTGGGAGTCCTTGATGACTAGACTAGACGTTTAGATAGTGGCTCCCCTATATTGATGCTATCTACCTGGATTTTTCGAAGACTTTCGATACAGTGTGTCATGAACGCCTCCTCGCAAAGCTTAAGATAGAGATAGATAGATATGTCTTCGGATGTCTCAGGCCGCGAGGCCTATATCTGATCTTTTGATCAGTACTTTTGGCTATTCTCACTTTTTACTAGCCTGGTTCTAACGATCTTAAAAGATCGTGCCTATTCTATAGACTTTTCTTCCGGTGGCTTATAAGTGGCAGAGAGTGGTATACGTGGCAACAGCGGGTGGCCAACATCAACACAGTACATGTAGTCTTTGAACACAGTGTCGATTCTGTTTTTGAAGTTGTTTAATGACGGCGCCTCCACCGTTTCCTTGTCCAATGCATTCCAAGTGTCGACTATACTCTGTTTTGGCGAGGAAGTGCTCTCTCACACTTGTTCTGTAGGAGTTTTTCTTTAACTTATACCTATGTCCTCTAGTAGTGAATAGCTGGTTGAGTTCGAAAAAGTTCTTGCAATTATACACACCATGCATGAACTTGTACACTTCTATCAAGTCTCCTCTCACTCTTCTGTAACACATACTAGGTATCTTTAGGGATTTCAAGCGCTCTTCGTAGTCCTTGTCTCTCAAGCCAGGGACACATTTTGTTGCTCTGCGAAGCACACCTTCAATAAGCCTTTTGTCTTTATCAAAACGTGGACTCCAAGCACTGTTAGCAAATTCCAAGTGAGGTCTCATGAGTGCTGTGAACAACAGTCTCATTGACTCCCGATCTATATATTCATATGATCTCCTCACGTGGCCTAGAATCTTGTTCGCCTAGTTGGTTTGAGTCTCAACGTGTTTGGAGAACTTAATTAAGCTCGTTGTCAATAAGTACACCAAGGTCTCTTTCCACACTTGAACTGCCAAGTTTGACTCTGCCATTACCGTCCGACGTTTTCATATCGTACACATGCTTTTCATGTTCATGTCCAAGTTGTAACACCTGGCATTTATCTGCATTAAATTTCATTTGCCATTTTTCAGCCCAAGCTGTAAGATTATCCAGGTCTTTCTGCAACCTCGCACAGTCATCAACGGTGTCTACCGATCGATAGATTTTCGTGTCATCAGCGTACATGCTACATAGGCTTTCTACAACTTCTGGGAGGTCATTTATAAAAACCACGAATAAAACCGGACCTAAAACACTGCCTTGCGGCACTCCACTTGTAACCTCCACCCAATCTGATAGAGTACCATTTACTTTCACTCTTTGACGGCGGTCTTTCAGAAAACCACTGATCCACTTATTCACCTGGGCCCGTATTCACAACGGCGATTTATCTTTTTAACACTCGATTTATCCCCTAACCCCGATTTATCTTGATCGGTTAGATAAGGTACGCTCGTCAGAGGATCCTAGGTTGCGCTTTGCTATATATACTGCATGGTTTCCAGCCAAGGGAGAGCGGAACAGACAGTTGGAATCGTCTGAGTTTACAGATAAATCGGGGTTAAAATAAATCGCTACACTGATAGACCTATGTTTGACAAGTGAAGAGGGAATGGTTAGAAATGCGCAGCACAGGGCACCTTTGGGTAAAAGCCACCACCAATGTTTATCGTTTGACTTTGTGTGCTATGCTGGACAGTCTCCTAGTGGCCCTGCAGGGCGTTTTGTATACAGCAAGGGTGACTATGAGGGTATGAGAGAGAGGTTTGTGACCATGGACATAAATGACAGGATGAGGGGGTTGGGAGTGCAGGAGGCATGGGATTTGCAACAAAATGTGTCCCTGGCTTGAGAGACAAGGACTACGAAGAGCGCTTAAAATCCCTAAAGATACCTAGTATGTGTTACAGAAGAGTGAGAGGAGACTTGATAGAAGTGTACAAGTTCATGCATGGTGTGTATAATTGCAAGAACCCTCTCGAACTCAACCAGCTATCCACTACTAGAGTTAAAGAAAAACTCCTACAGAACAAGTGTGAGAGAGCACTTCCTCGCCAACAGAGTAGTCGACACTTGGAATGCATTGGACAAGGAAACGGTGGAGGCGCCGTCATTAAACAGCTTCAAAAACAGTAGGGACAGACCTGGGTGCAGTTGGGGTGGGGGTAGGGACAGACCTTGGTGCAGTGGGGGTGGGGGTAGGGACAGATCTGGGTGCAGTGTGGGTGGGGGTAGGGACAGACCTGGGTGCAGGGGGAGTGGGGGTAGGGACAGACCTTGGTGCAGGGGGGTGGGGATAGGGACAGACCTTGGTACAGTGGGGGTGGGGGTAGGGACAGACCTTGGAGCAGGGGGGGTGGGGGTAGGGACAGACCTTGATGCAGTGGCGGTGGGGGTAGGGACAGACCTTGGTGCAGTGGGGTGGGGGAAGGGACAGACCTTGGTGCAGTGGGGGTGGGGGTAGGGACAGACCTTGGTGCAGTGGGGGTGGGGACAGGCCTTGGTGCAGTGGGGGTGGGGGAAGGGACAGACCTTGGTGCAGTGTGGGTGGGGGTAGGGACAGACCTTGGTGCAGTGGGGTGGGGGTAGGGACAGACCTTGATGCAGTGGGGGTGGGGGTAGAAACAGACCTTGGTGCAGTGGGGGTGAGGGTAGGGACAAACCTTGGTGCAGTGGGGGTGGGGGTAGGACAGACCTTGGTGCAGTGGGGGTGGGGACAGGCCTTGGTGCAGTGGGGGTGGGGGTGAAGACAGGTCTTTGTACAGTGGGAGTGGGGATAGAGACAGGTCTTTGTACAGTAGGAGTGGGGGTAAAGACAGGTCTTTGTGCAGTTGGGGTGAGGGTGAAGACGGGTCTTTGTACAGTGGGAGTGGGGATAGAGACAGGTCTTTGTACAGTAGGAGTGGGGGTAAAGACAGGTCTTTGTGCAGTGGGGTGGGGACAGGCCTTGATGCAGCGGGGGTGGGAATAGGGACAGGCCTTGGCCCACTGGGGTGGGGACAGGCCTTGGTGCCGTGAAGGTGGGAACAGACCTCGGTGGAAGTGGATGAGGAGAAGTTGTTTTGTGGCTTGGATGATGTTGCTCTTGGCTTGCGTTTCTTGGTCTGAGTTTGCCATGGCGAGATGGTGGTTTGTGTCTGCATGGCTGGCAAGATCAGGTCTAAGTTCACTCTGCCAGATGCAAACCATGCCATCATGACCCTTCTGAAATACCTATCATATTGGGTAGGGTCATGGAGATATGACCTCCTAGTACTGTCATAGGGACGTGTCAGCTCCTGGAATATCTGCTCATTTTGTGCTGCAATGACAGCGCACAACACAGATATCACACCACAAACATTCCCACACCTTTGGAGTGGGTAGTTCAGGCATAGTGGTGAACATATATGGGGAGAACCATCATGAGTGGGATTGTGAGCATGTGCTATCAGCAGGGGATGAGCTACACCACAACCAAAAACAGACAGAATGGGTGACAGTTTCTCCGATAGGACAGCTGAGCACTCCCAGCCCAAAGCGTCACAGAAGACAACAGTTGGAGACATCTTGACTGAGATGTCAACCACAGCCAGTGCCCAGTGACAACCTGACCGTGTGTAGGTGGATACAAGTGGCCCTTTGAGACCCATGCCTACATTGACTACACAAATAACCTTGGAGATGTTTTGCAAACTTCTGCTCTTCAATTATCGTAGAAGACCATCAGGGCTGGTAGCATTCAGGCAAAGGCTCAGGGTGGATGTAGAGGTGAGGTTGACTCTGTCAAGGACCCATATCACATCTCTTGACAGGAGCCATCCCTCACTGCAGAGAATCCCCAACTCATCAGGAGTAGAAGCTGGAACACATGATCAGAAAGAGCTGTTAACTAAGGTTTCATTTAACATGAAATGATGACCAACATATGGTAATCGTGTAGCATGTCAGAATGAGAGCAAAAGCTGTTATACAATATTTTCTTACATGTACATGATGCAGGTGCTGCTTCTATGCAGATCTCTCTTTCCTGACATCACTTTTTGAATGCCTCTTTTGTTGTCGGTGGGGTTCAATAAAAAAAAAACACACACACGCACGCGCGCACACACACACACACACACACAGCGCGCATGCGCACACACTCATTTTCAAGTAATGATTGCTGTAAATCAATCAATCTCTCTCTCTCTCTCTCTCTCTCTCTCTCTCTCTCTCTCTCTCTCTCTCTCTCTCTCTCTCTCTCTCTCTCTCTTCTCTCTCTCTCTCTCTCTCTCTCTCTCTCTTCTCTCTCTCTTCTCTCTCTCTCTCTCTCTCTCTCTCTCTCTCTCTCTCTCTCTCTCTCTCTCTCTCTCTCTTGTGCTGATAGAAACAAATGAGAAAGTAAATGCCTGAATATTAATGCACAAATAAGATGGAAAACATGCAATGCACTCACAGCACCACTTTTTACATAATCTTAGCTTCTACACATGGAGTAAATTTGTATGCTAAATGACAGGAGACATAGTAACATGAATGACATAAGAGTAGCTTTAAGTTTACTTACAGAACTGTGAAAGCATGATATTGGCTTCATTCATTGAACAAAATGTTCTTGAAGTCATCCATCAGCTTGGATAGAGCTGACAACTGCATCTGAGCCAGTGGAGGGTGTTCAAAAGGTTTTCTAAACCATTCCAGCTCTTTTGCACACTGCTCTGGACATTGAAGTATCTTAGCAGTGGGTTGCAGTTGCAACACTCCTACAAAGCAATAGATATTTTGCAACCAGCAGCTGAGCAAAACACAATATACTACGTAGAACCAAAAGCAGTTTAGAGATATATGCACAAACTTTTACATTAACTTGCACAACAGGTTTTTATGATATACATCATGAATAGACTCGCCCCAAGAATGATTTTGTAAAACAAGATCTAAATGCAGCAGCAACATGTGTGGGATTCTTATACTGTTTACTCATTAAGTGTATAATCCTTAGGTGCAATTGTTTAGCATGGATAAGTTAAATGTACTCACATATGAACAAAAGAAGCAGAGTCACCACAAAAGCTATGCATTGCAGGAAGACCTATACAAGGCTATCTTTTATTGTTGACTGACCAAGCCTATCAACACACCTTATAAGTTGAATTACTAATGCATAAACTGCCAACTCTATGAAAACAGGTAATATAAAAAGGTCTCAGTTTAAACAATAAATTAGTGTCATCATTGCATTGCTAGCATTGGCAAAGCAAAAAGTGATAATGTCTCATAGTTTGAAGCAGTAGCAAGAAGGCATAATGTAAAAAGTGCAGTGGTCAGCTGATTGGTTTGAACTAATGAATTGGTGTCATCATTGCATTACTAGCACTGGCAAAGCAAAAAGTGACAATGTGTCATGGAATAAAGCAGAAGCAAGAGGCCATAATGTAAACATTGCAGTGGATAGCTGATAAATTAGTGTCAGCGTTGCATTGCTAGCACTGGCAAAGCAAAAAGTGACAATGAATATGGCATAGTATGAAGCAGAAGCAGGAACCAATAACGCAAAAATTGCAATGGACATCTGATACTTGGGTTCTGAAACCACCACCTCAATTAAAAAATTGGCAGTGCAAAGGAGAAGATGACTGAAGCTCAGGTTCTGACACCAACACCTCAGCAGAATATTGGCAGTGCAAAGGAGAAATTTCGAGTCACTCTAAATCATTGCATACCTCGTCAATAGTTTCTTTTCCCTGAAAGATCAGTGATAAATTCACACAACAGTCACTAGAGCATTACAATTATCATTTTCAATTTTAGTCATATCAGATCCAATACCCTAATTAAGATCTGTTCATGTTGATAGTAGTGGCATGGAGAACGACATAGTCACATTATGAACCTATTTATTCTGGGAACTTTGAGACGTCAACAATGAAGAAGAGATTCATGCCCTTACTACTTGAATTAAAGTCTCGGTTGTAGGACTGATAGAAATGGATTTTTTAAACCATACTTGATTCATTATGTTGTTAATGATTGTTTGCGCTTACCTTCTGACGGAGTGTCCATCATTGTAGCAAGGCAACAAATTTCCCGCATTTAGCGTGATGAAGTGGAGGTATCGATTTCCTGCAAAACAAAAAGGCTCAATTTAGCGTGGATTATTAAAAGAAGCGAAAGTACGGAACCCCCGCAGCCGACCAATGGGAGACGTGTGGTAGGTGCTCCACCTAGCTTCATGTGTAACTTTCTGAAGTCCCCGGACCCTCTTGCATCCTCACAAGGCAGAAATCATCTCCCCGCCCCCCCCCCCCCCCCCCCCCCCCCCCCAGGGGGAAAGTTCCTGAATCCTGGATCTGCAGGCATCTCACATAACATTCACAACACAGTTTTATGCCCCATCACCCTCTGTAGGCTATGTAAGGCCATCGGTCACAATCAATCATTAGAGCAGGTTGGAATAAGAAACGTCAAGTCACATCTTTTCTAGTTCTTCACCTCTTATGAATCCCTTAGGGAGACACAGTGGGTCTATTCTTACCCCCAACTTGCAGGGAGATTTCAAAGTGGAGAGTGCAGTGACACTACATGCATGCACTGCTCTCCAGTTGCTTTCTCCACCTTTTTCCAGTTTCCAGTCTTCTTTGACCTCTGACCCCTCATCCACTGGGTAATTGTCACATAGCAACCTAGCCTCCTCACACTGACATGTGAAAGTCTTTTTTTCCATTCTTTATTCAAGAATACAAAGTTTACACACATGAATATTAACATAATGGTGCGTTGGGGGGGCGGAGGCTGCATCAGGGGGAGGGATAAAGGGAGAAGGAGGGGAGTACAGGGGGAGTACAGGGGGAGTACAGGGGGAGTACAGGGGGAGTACAGGGGGAGTACAGGGGGAGTACAGGGGGAGTACAGGGGGAGTACAGGGGGAGTCA
>JAWQFJ010013378.1:0-18936 GCA_034096865.1 Theodoxus fluviatilis | reverse complement strand
CGCGTCGACAAGCACTTTTACATGTCTCTAAGCGTTGTGATTACTTCCCCATAGTTCTAGCCGCTTGGGGCGCAACGTGTCTAGATCCTTACAACAATGATCTAATGAGCTATCTTTGTGTAACCTATAATCTTTGATACGGATTCTAATGTCAGACTACCGAAATGGGAGACAGATAAGGAACTAACAAAGAGTTGTAAGTGAATTTCCACTAGCTTTTTTCGTCGCACAAAGATTATCTTGTTCTTCTTTGGTAATTTGAACCGACGTGTATTGACTTCTGACTGAGCGCTGTTCGTGCTTGTCGACACAACGTGGTGGCGGAAACTTCCAATGTGCGTTGCGTGAACTGTTGACAGTTGGAAGTTCTATGCCCCGAGAATGATTCGCATTTCATCGCTTGACTTTTATTGATCCTTGTCTTCTGTGATCAAACGTGCATCGTAGTTCAATCTGAACTAAGACTTCGTCAATCGTGAGGTCACCTCGTTGATAACGTTTGTGCATGAGAACACCTACAAAGTTGGTTAATCCGTGTACGAAGAGGGCCGTTTTTGGTTTTTCGTTCCTTATGTGGTGAGACTGAGAGACGCGGAACAGTATTTATTTCTCACCCTCTACTACATATCGGATTTTGGAATCTTACAGTGCTATTTGTTCTAGACGTAGGCGGTTGGAAGTGGCGTGGAACGTGTCCGGACATAGCTATTTGATTTTGACTTGAATATTTTGTGTGGAGGAAGTGAAGATATTGCTTAACCTGACAGAATTTGGCTAAGATCACGATTTCGTTGATTACCGTAATGCATTGTTGAAACTGAATGCATGAGGGTACCTACTGATGCTCAAGACGTTGGATTCCATCTCTTTCAGCGGTTGACAGTAAAAGTGGCTCGAAAGGCTCTGCAGATTTACACTGTTAACGGGCAAACAGAGAGATTTAGCAAGTGATAAGACCACTGTTTTCATCGGCTTGTAGAGGAAACGAAACTATACTTTTTGCTTTCTTTTTGCGCGTGCGTGTGTGTGTGTGTGTGTGTGTGTGTGTGTGCGCGCGTGCGCGTGTGTGTGTGTGTGTGTGCGTATGGGTGTGTTTTGCGCGTATGTGTGTGTGTGTGTGTGCGCGCGTATGTGTGTGTGTGTGTGTCTGTGTGCATATGGGTGTGTGTGTGTGCGCGTATGTGTGTGTGTGTGCGCGCGCGCGCGCGTGCGTATGTGTGTGCGTTTCTTCTTCTCTCTCTTTGTTCATGCCAGACATTTAGGTGACTCTAGAGCGGTTACAGCATGAGTTCTGCCACAAACGGATCCTGATTCGTGAGTTGTGCTCTCGGGCACGTGAATCGCGTTGAGCATGGGCATCGATGAGAACACATATCGTCATCGCATTGGCGTTTCCGCGGCGTGCATGCGAGCTCGTCGCAGCCGCGCACGATGTGGTGTCTATCAGGCAGAATCCAAGTGGGACGCATGGACCGATATCTCCGCCAGAAGGATGATCTGCAAGCTTACTCTCTGTGTTTGGTGGAGCTGCTGTAGTGTGAGGTCGCTGGGTACAATGGAGTGAAAAACTGATGTGATATCTAAATCATCAGTTATTTCGTCTATCGGCAACTTCTTCGCCGACTCTGGCGCCAGGACTCAGCCATGTTCTTCCGCCTTGCGAGTTGATTGGCCGTTTTTCTAGCTGTAGGAGCGTCTCACTCGCTCTCGACTAGCCATTCAAGGAGAATCTCGAGATTTTGGGCCAAACAAACACGCCTCTTGCTCATAACTGAACCTGTCCCCGCCGGCACTCACAACGAGCGCTCATCTCTTAATAGGTGCTCCAAAGTGATTTTTAAGTTAGGGTTTTCTTTTAGAAGTTTGTATGTTCTGACAAATTTTTAAATCCTGATTTCAATGGTGCCAACAACTTTTGTGCAAGTTAATTAGGGAAAAAAGTTACACATTTTGTATTACTTAATTTTCGGGGTCGTTTTGGGAACAATTTACAAATTGGTAAATATAGCAACTTTGAAGGACTACTCCAAAGACACGAAATGCATGTCTTGTATCAAGTTAACTTTTCTTAATTATACTGTATGCTTACAACAAGCCTACTTTTCCCCCTAGAAAGTCAGCTGTTTAGAAGCAAGTCAAAATGACTTAAAAATGGCAAAACAAACGTTCTTGACTTATTCCTGTAAACTCCCGGTGGAGCATAGGGCCGCAACAACACCTCGCCAACGCACTCTGTTCTGGGCTGTTCTTCTCAGCTGAGTCCACGTCAGTCCGGCGTCCTTCACTTCGCTCTCGACAGACTTTCTCCACGACTGTTTGGGCCGTCCCACTTTTCTTTTTCCCTGTGGGTTCCAGTCAAGTGCTTGCCTTGAGACGTTGTCGACTGGTTTACGCAGTGTTTGACCAATCCACTCCCATTTCCTTTTCTTGATGTCCTGACTGATGGGGTTCAGGTTGGTTCTCTTCCATAGGTCTGTGTTGGATATCTTCTTAGGCCACCTGATGTTGAGGATGTGGCGCAAGCACTTGTTGCGATATACAATATATAAAGTGCATGTGCAAAGCCACAGCTCCAAATAGTAGTATTTCTGTGTATTTTAGTGAAAGAATACACAACTGTATGTGATCAGAGTTCAAAGGTTAAAAGTTTAATAGGTGACATAGCAAGTCAGGCCGGTCTTTCCTGTCTCCTCCGCTAGTCGGGTTAGCTTGGACTGTGCATGCTGCTGTTTGTGAGACAGAAGGCCGACGTCGTCCGCAAAATCCAGGTCCTCTAGATATTTGGTGAAGGTCCACTGGATGCCAGTGCTGCTGCCCTCTGTGGTTCTTTTCATGATCCAGTCTATGACGATCAGGAAAATTGTCGGAGAGAGCATACAACCCTGTCTCACTCGTGTCTTCACTGCGAAGGGGTCAGTCAGCTTCCCGTTGTGAATAATCTGGCAAGATGAGTCCTCATAAAGCTGCTGGATGATGCTTACGAGCTTTTGCGGGATTCCATACTGCTGCATCAGCTTCCAGATGGTTTCCATGTCGACGCTGTCAAATGCTTTTTCAAAGTCCACAAAAGTTGTGTACAGCGGAGACTGCCATTCAATGGATTGCTCAATGATGATGCGCAGAGTAGCGATATGGTCTGTACATGATCGATCTTGCCTAAACCCTGCCTGCTCTGCTCTAAGCCTCCCGTCTAATGCCTCCCTCAGTCTCTCTAGGATGACCCTGCTAATCACCTTGCTGGGGATGGACAGCAGCATGATACCTCGCCAGTTGCCGCACTGGGAAAGGTCATCTTTCTTGGGAAGCTTTACCAAGTTGTGTTCTGCGCCAGTAGGCTGCACCTTGTTTTTGTCTCCTGTGTTTTTGGATTCCTGCCTGTTGGATACTTGGATTTGTGCTGAAGTTTTGGTACTCATGTTTTCGTCTGGTTCTCTAGGCTGCACCTGTACAGCTTTCACCGTTTTTGGTAAAGTACTTTTTGAGATATTTGAGTTTTCTTCGGTTTTCATTCTCCATCATCACAGTTCGTGAACAGTGTTTGACTTGTTGTGCAAGCACAGTGGATTAAATACCTGACTTGTGTTTCACCTGCTTCACCCAGTGACCCAGTGACCCAGTGACCCAGTGCCCTATGTCAGTTGTTTGTGAACAGTGCATGATTTGTTGCGGCCAGAACAGAGGTTTTTCCTGACTAGTGTTCACCAGTCTCACCCAGTGACCCTGTGCCCTGTGTCAGTTGTGTTTTCGTGATTCAGCGTCTGTGTTGATACGGCAGACATTACATGATGAATCCTAGGCCTATTCTTGCTGCCTTTGCGTTTACTTCTCACTGCTCCCTTATTGGGGCTGGACTTCTTCGTCATATTGGTCGCACGCGGCCAATAGATCGTCTACCCAGTGATGTTTACCAGCGTGTCCGTGAGCTGGGCATTCTTCGTCCCACACAGCGTGGAACTCGAGCCGGCAGGCTTCATCGCCTCTGGCATGGCCTGCCCCCTGCTGCTACGACGAGCGATCATCCAGGGGTGTTTCTGGGGCTTCGTGCCCCTGCGTCATTTGTCGCTTGCCCTGTTCCTACGTCGTCATCCAGATGCTCGCAGCACGAAGTGCTGTTGCCCCTTGCTCCTCCTGCGCAGACTCCATCAGCGCTTGCGCCGCCTTCTGGGCAGTGTTGGTCACTGCCCTCCTCCACGCTGCCGCCTGTGTCGCCGCCTGGTTGCCAGATGCCGCCGTCTCAACTCGTGACGCCGCCTGCGCCCCCGCAACCTACTTCTGGCCCCGTGGTTGCAGCCTGCAACATGACACCTGCTTCTGGTGTCACCACGCCCAAATCGACCGCTGACTGGGCGTCAGTCCTTCCCATCCTGCCTACCCCGTCACCGTCCCAGCGTGATCAGCCGCATAAGGTGACTTTGTCGTCTCCTGAGACGCCGCCCCGGCCTGCCCTTGCTGGACACCAGTCTACTGACATTAAGGTGATGTCTTTTAATGCACAGTCTGTGCGCCCCAAGACGGATGAGATCCGTGACATCATCACAGACAAGTGTGTTGACATTGCCTTTTTCACAGAGTCATGGCTCTCTGAGAGGGGTGATGAGGCGAAGATCGCCGAGCTGACGCCACCATCCCATAGGACTGAGTCGTTTCCTAGGACAATCGGCGTGGGTGGAGGCATTTGTGTTGTGTACTGTAAGCAGCTCGAACCCCATCTCTTCTTCAAGAAACTTTGTAGTTTTATGTCGTTTGAAGCTGTTGAGGTCCGCCTTGAACTTCCAAACACTGCCTTGTGCTTTGTGTGCGTTTACCGCCCTCCACCTAGCAAAGCGAACCTCTTGAAAGATGCTATGTCCATTGAAGAGTTTTCCGACTTGGCAGACTCTTATACATGTCATCATCCACTATTCGTGGGTGACTTCAACTTTCATTTCGAGATTGAGTCTGACTGCTATGTTCGCAAGATTAGAACAATACTGAAAGAACACAGCCTTGTCCAACTGGTTGACGTCCCGACCCACAAGCGGGGTCACACCCTAGATTGGCTCATTGTGCGAGAGACTGAGTCCTTGGTCGGTTCCGTCTCAGTGCAGGATGTTTACATGTCTGATCACTTTGCCGTCTTTTTCAGCGTTGACGTTGCCAAACCTAAGCGTGTTCTCAAGACTATTTCATCCAGAAATTTCAAAAAGATGGTCATTGATGATTTTTCGCTTGATGTTCGGAGCAAATTGAATGCTCTGCAAGATGTCTCTGATGCCTCCCTGGTTGATATGTACAATTCCTCTCTCATTGAAGCCCTTGATCTGTGCGCGCCTCTTGTCACCAGGCGTGTCACTGACCGTCCGTCCGCCCCGTGGCTGACGGATGAGATAAAAGAGGCCAAGCGTGAACTACGCCGTGCCGAGGGGCGCATGCAGACCACTGGGTTGACGGTCCATCGTCAGATTTTTCAGAATTTGCGCAGCAAGCTCAAGGCGCTCCATAGACTAGCTAAGCAAAACCATTTTTGCTCTCGACTCTCAGAATGCAAAACCACCAAGGCACTGTATTCCGTGACAGATGACTTGTTCCACCCTGACTCTGCGGCTGTTCTGCCAAAGTCCATCCCTGCCCCTGAGCTTCCCGATAAGTTAGCTGATTTCTTTGATGAAAAGATTGAGAAACTCCGCCGTGAGCTTGACGCGACAGATTCTCAGGCTCGGTTTGCTTCCTTCGATGGTAGGGTGCTCGCTGCGTTTGTGCCTGTCTCGGAAGATTTCACTCGCAAGCTGATTCTTGCCTGCCCTTCAAAATCTTGTTCTCTTGATCCGCTGCCCGTTTCACTGCTCAAGCAGTGTCTTGATGATGTGGTCCCTGTTATCACAAGGATCATCAACATCTCCCTCACCACTGGTACCGTACCGGAGCGTCTCAAGCAGGCTGTTGTCATTCCCCTTTTGAAAAAGTCTGGACTTGACCCTGAGTGTTTGAAAAACTTCCGTCCCATTTCGAATCTTCCCTTTGTTTCAAAACTACTTGAAAAAGTCATTCTGTCCCAACTTCAAGAACACCTTCTAGCCAACGGCCTGCTTGACACGTTCCAGTCCGCCTACAAGAAAAACCACTCCACTGAAACTGCTTTACTTCACATCTCTGACCTCCTGCTCTCCTCCGCCGACAATAAAGAAACCTCTGTCCTTGCGCTGTTGGACCTGTCCGCTGCGTTTGACACTATTGATCATTCTATCCTTATTTCTCGTCTCTCTTCTACCTTTGGCATCTCTGGTTCAGCTCTTACCTGGTTCTCATCCTACCTATCTGACCGCAAACAAACTGTCTCTGTCAATGGCCTTCTTTCTTCTCCCAGAGCACTCAAGTACGGAGTCCCTCAGGGCTCGGTGCTTGGGCCAGTTCTGTTCACACTCTATACCCTGCCCCTTTCTGACATCATCAAAGCCCACAACTGCAATTTTCACAAATATGCTGACGACACCCAGCTTCAAGACTCCGCTCCTCCTCGTGACCTGTCTATCATTCTCCACAACTTATCTCTCTGCATTTCCTCCATCAAAGACTGGATGCTCCAAAACAAACTCTGCCTGAATGACAGCAAAACTGAATCCCTCTGTGTGGGTTCTCAGAAGTCACTGTCTCTTGTTTCTGATCACTTTTTGGAGGTGGGTGGGACTGAAATTCCATTTCAAAAGTCTGTTAGGGATCTGGGTGTTTTGATTGACTCAACACTCTCAATGCATGAACAAATCAGTCAGATTTGCCGCTCCTGCAACTTCCAACTGAGAAAGATCTCCTCTGTCCGTAGCTTTCTCACACAAGAGGCTGTCATTCAGCTTGTCACTTCCTTCATTCTAAGCCGTCTCGACTACTGCAACTCCCTGCTTGCAGGACTACCATCCAAACAAATCTCTCGCCTTCAGCGGGTTCAAAACAACGCTGCCCGTCTCATTTTCAGAAAATCCAAGAGAACACATGTTACCCCTCTTTTCATGAAACTCCACTGGCTTCCTGTTGAGTACAGGATCCAGTACAAACTCGCCACTCTCGCCTTCCGTTGCTTTGATGGAACTCTGCCGCCCTATCTCTCATCTCTTCTTCAGATCTACCAACCCTCTCGCTCTCTCCGCTCAGGCTCCGAAAAACTTCTCTGCAAACCTAAAACCACCACCAAATCCTTTGGCCAGAGATCCTTTCACTTTCAAGCACCTTCTGTCTGGAATGCTCTGCCGTCATCTCTCCGTGGCATCACTTCTCTTCCTTCCTTCAAATCTAACCTCAAGACCCATTATTTCCGTAAAGCTTTTTCAGTGTAGTGCCCCTAGGGCCTGACTGCTTCCTGAGAACAGTTAGTGCATTGTACATATCTGTATAAACTGTTTGTTTTGTTTTGTTTTTTCGTCTGTATGAATGTTGACTGAATGTCTGGTTTGTGTTGCTGTGTTGTTTTGTATCACCTGCTTTTCATCTTTGTTTCTCTTACCTTGATGTATATTACTTTCATATACATTCCTATTGTGTGTTTTTTTTTACTTCTATTTTCTTTTTCTTTTCTTTTCTTTTTTTTAGGCGCTTTGAGTCTCACTGTGTGGGAGTATTGCGCGGTATAAAAGTAATTTATTATTATTATTACCCAAGCTTCCAGTCGGCCGGCACTTGCTCCTGCTCCCATATCTTCGCTAGGAGAGGGTGTAGCATATCTGCTGCTGCTGCTGCATCTGCCTTGAGAGCTTCTGGGGGGATGACGTCAGGGCCTGCTGCCTTGCCGTACTTCAAGGTCTTGATGATTTGATGATCTCAGCCTTGGTTGGTGGATTGGTGTTGATACTGAGAGGCTTCTCTGCTGGTGGTATTTCGGGAACTGTTTCTGGTTGTGGACGATTGAGGATTCCCGGAAATGTTTCACCCACCGTCTTCTCTGTGCCTCGTCACTTGTGATGATTCTTCCATTCTTGTCTTTTACCGGTTTACTAGGGTTGAAGCTCTTCCCTGACAAGGCCCGTGTGATCTCGTACACTCTCTTCATGTTGTTCTGCTTTGATGCTGTTTCTGCCTCTTCTGTCAAGTTGTGCACAAACTGTCTTTTGTCCTGTCTCGCGCTCTTCTTCACCTCTCGGTTCGCCTCCCAATACTGTGCTCTGAGGTCTGTCTTCTGTTGTTGGTCGCAGCACCTGTTGATCTTCTGTTTCAGTTCCCTCCTCTTCTCTATCTTCTCCCATGTTCCCTTCGTCATCCACTCCTTCTGCTCTCTTTCTCTCCTCTCCTGAACATTGGTGCAAGCAGCCTTCCAGGTCTTCTGTATCTCTATCCAGTGGTTCTCTTCTGTCTCTTCGGCACACTCTGCCAGCGCCTCAAACCTGTTCCTGACTTCACAGGTGAACTCCTCTGTTTTCTTTCTGTCTTTCAGAAACTGGATGTTGAACTTGTGGTGTGGTCTTCCTGAAGAGTCACAGAAGGATCTCAGCTTAGTCTTCAGCGTTGCCACCAGCAACTGATGGTCGGAGGCTGCGTCAGCGCCGCGCCTCACTCTGACGTCCAGCACACTTCGTCTCCACTTGCGGTCGATGGTGAAGTGGTCAATCTGGTTGTCAGTCTTCCCATCTGGGGAAGTCCATGTGGTCTTGTGGATCTTTCTGCGTGGGTAGATGGTGCCCCCTATGACTAGGTCGTTGAATGCACAAAAGTCTGTAAACAACTCTCCGTTCTCATTGCTTGTACCTACGCCGTGTCTGCCCATGATGAGTTATCTACCTGTGTTGTCGTCACCCACCTTACCGTTCAAGTCGCCCATGACGATCTTCATGTCGCTGCGAGGAGTCCGGTCTAAAAGTGACTTCAAAGAACTGTAAAAGTGTTCCTTTTCTTCTTCCGTCGCTGCATTGGTAGGCGCATAACACTGAATGATGGTGGTCTTCCTTCCCTTGGAGTTGAACCTGGCTGCCATAAGTCGTGGTGAAATGGGTTCCCATGCCATCAGCGCTCTCGTAGCTTCCGGCGCCAACAGTAGTGCGACTCCTTGGCTGTGATCGCGTTCCATGTCTTCGTGTCCAGAATAGATGATATTTTCCCCTGAAGATAATCTGGTCTGGCCGCTCCCATTCCATCGGGTCTCACATAGTCCAAGAACTTTGATGTTGCATCGTCTCATCTTGCTGGTGACTTGCGCTGATTTGCCACTCTCATATAGGGTTCTGATGTTCCAGGTCCCTATCCTGGTCTTGGCCTTGGTCGTAAGAAAGCTTTTTGGCTAGCTGGCTTCCCGAAGGCTTTCACCAGCACGCGTCATGGGCCCCACCGAAGAGGAGTCTTCCCGACCAATTAGTTCTTGGATTGTAGTTGTTGTTGCGGTTTCTGTAGCGGAATGTTTTTTACGGGGTGGGGTTGCTAGCCCCACGCCCAACTCTTCTCTGTAGGGAAAACTTAATTGTTTTTTTGTCCTTTGTTCCCATTTTAGCTAGTTGTCAGCTTCTTCATTCCCGTATATGCTACAGTGTGACGGAATCTGTTGTGGTGGTGGTGGTAATCATGGTGGTATTGGTGGTGGTAGTAGTGATGATGAGAGTATTAATGATGATGATGAGAGTAGTAGTGATGGTGGTGATGAGTAGTGCTAGTGATAAATGCGGTGGTGATTGTGATAACTGTGGTGGTGGTGATAAATGTGGTGATAATAATAGTGGTGGTGATGATAATAGTGGTGGAGGTGATGATAATAGTGGTGGTGGTGACGATAACAGTTGTGGTGGTGATGATGGTTGGGGTGATAATAGTGGCGCTGGCGATGAGGGCGGTGGCGTTGATATTAGTGGTGGTAGTGGTGGTGGTGATGGTACTTGTGATACAGATGGTCTAAATAATTGCTTCTATTTTTAGCCAGCCAGCCTATAACGAAAATATTTCACCTATCTCTACCTCTGAAACGAGAGAGCCCTCGACGGCCAAAGGGGTCCGGACCGTTGACGTCCGTTGTCCAAGGGTCGACCTGAAGATAGCACGAGGGGTGGGCCTTAATGGACAAGGGATCCGGACGGTTGCCATGGAAGTCGTCCGTTGAAAGGGAAGTCGGTTGTCATGGAAATCGGTTGCCATGGGAGTCGGTTGCCATGGAAATCGGTAGCCATGGACGGCGGTTGCCATGGAAATCGGTTGCCATGGAAGACGGTTGCCATGAAAGACTGTTGCCATGGAAGTCGTCCGTTGCCATGGAAATCGGTTGCCATGGAGGACGGTTGCCATGGAAGACGGTTGCCATGGATATCGTCCGTTGCCATGGTAATCGGTTGCCATAATAGACGGTTGCCATGGAAGTCGGTTGCCATGGAGGACGGTTGCCATGGAAATCGATTGCCATGGTAGACGGTTGCCATGGAAGTCGGTTGCCATGGAGGACGGTTGCCATGGTAATCGGTTGCCATGGAAGACGGTTGCCATGGAAGACTGTTTCCATAGAAATTGGTCCATGGCAACCATCTTCCATGGCAACCAATTTCCATGGCAACCGTCCTCCTTGGCAACCAATTTCCATGGCAACGGACTCCCATGGCAACCGATTTCCATGGCAACCGACTTCCCTTTCAACGGACGACTTCCATGGCAACCGTCCTCCATGGCAACCAATTTCCACGGCAACAGTCTTCCATGGCAACCGTCGCCCATGGCAACCGTCCTCCATGGCAACCGACTTCCATGGCAACAGTCTTCCATGGCAACCGTCTTCCATGGCAACCGATTTCCATAGCAACCGTTGTCCATGGCAACCGATTTCCATGGCAACGGTCTTCCATGGCAACCGTCTTCCATGGCAACCGTCCTCGGCAACTGACTTCCATGGCAACCGACTTCCATGGCAACCGTCGTCCATGGCAACCGTCCTCCATGGCAACTGACTTCCATGGCAACCGTCTTCCATGGCATCAGATTTCCATAGCAACCGTCCTCCATGGCAACCGATTTCCACAGCAACCGTCCTCCATGCCAACCGATTTCCATGGCAATCGTCCTCTATGGCAACCTATTTCCACGGCAACCGTCCTCCATGGCAACCGATTTCCACGGCAACAGTCTTCCATGGCAACCGTCGTCCATGGCAACCGTCCTCCATGGCAACTGACTTCCATGGCAAACGACTTCCATGGCAACCGTCTTCCATGGCAACCGATTTCCATAGCAACCGTCCTCCATGGCAACCGATTTCCATGGCAACCGTCCTCCATGGCAACCGATTTCCACGGCAACGGTCTTCCATGGCAACCGTCTTCCATGGAAATCGTCCTCCATGGCAACTGACTTCATGGCAACCGTCTTCAATGGCAACCGATTTCCATGGCAACAGTCTTCCATGGCAACCGTCCTCCATGGCAACCATCTTCCATGGCAACCGTCCTCCATGGCAAACAATTTCCATGGCAACAGTGTTCCATGGCAACAGTCTTCCATGGCAACCAATTTCCATGGCAACTGACTTCCATGGCAACCGATTTCAATGGCAACCGTCTTCCATGGCAACCGACTTCCATGGCTACCGACTTACATTCACACATCATCATGTCTAGATCGATGGAGGAAGATTGTCCGAAAGTCATCAGTGGTGCCTCAACAACCCATCTAGGGTTAAGAGACTGAACTCAACTGAACTGAACATTAACTCATTTTCTATTTTTAAAAAAAAGTACACATCCGTATCTTTATATCTTTATATCACCCTCTTCCCGCACTCTGCACTACTAAAGTAGAAAATGCAACTACGAGCGAGTCTAATAAAACAAACTAAGAGCGGGTTTGTTAGGCCCCAAATCTCGAGATTCTCCCTGAATGGCTAGTCGAAGGCGAGTGAGACTCTCCTACAGCTAGAAAAACGGCCAATCATCTCGCAAGTTGGAAGAACATGGCTGAGTCCTGGAGCCAGAAAGCGTACTTATGAGCGAGGAACGTAGGAAAAGGCCTAGCCCTTGCGATTCTCTCGATATTTTGAGTTAAACAAAAGCGTCCTAAGACGTTGGGGAAACTGGAAGATCATAAGAAAATAAAATCTGAAGTGAAATCAAAAACAAATAATAAAAAAGATACGGAGGACGAATGGCGAAGCGCTAGAAGAAGTGGACGACTTCACCTACCTTGGCAGCATTGTCAACATGCAAGGTGGAACCGACGCAGATGTGAAGGCAAGAATTGGAAAAGCCAGGACAGCCTTCCTCCAACTGTAAAATATTTGGAGTTCAAGAGACATGTCCATCAAAACAAAGATCAGGATTTTCAACACCAATCTGTTCTGCTCTACGGCGCCGAAACATGGAGGACCACTGTAACCACCAACAAGAAGATCCAGACATTCATCAACTCATGTCTGCGCCGCATTCTACAGATACGATGGCCTGAAAAGATCAGCAACGAGGAGCTCTGGCAACGCACAAACCAACAATCAGCAGACCAAGAGATCATTCAAAGGCGCTGGAGATGGTTAGGGCACACATTACGCAAACCGGTCTCAAACACCAACAGACAGTCCCTTTCATGGAACCCACAAGGGAAGAGTGTTACGAATCGAATGTGGCGAATGGTGGTGTGCACGTGGTTAGGTTCTGACTGTGATTATTTTTAGCATGAGTGGGTGACGTAGTGACTGAGGAGTGTTCACGGGTGAGCGAATGATCTGATTGATTGTATATTTGCCGAGTGAAAGCTGGATACGACACTCGAGCGAATGAACCCCAGGGTGACGGGTGAGTGCTTATTTTATCTGTATCCTTCTATATTGTAAATACCGCGGATGTATGATGATTGATTGTGAAGGAACGGATGAGTGAGTATGTGGTTTTTTTTCAGGGTTCTTTGGATAGCGGAGAAGTGGAGCTTTCCGGGCGGGGGCCTGTCTGAAGACTGTCGGCGGGGGGCCGCTGGAGCTTGAGTGTATGAAGTCTGAGTGCCGGCAGGGGCCGCACGTCAGCACCTGTGAGCCCTGGTGTGGGACGGGCAGTGGAGTTTGTTTGCGTTTGAATACACCTTGTTGGAACTCTGTGCTGGCGTTTTGTGTTTCTTGTTTATTTTCATTTGTGC
The DNA here is from genome assembly GCA_034096865.1 of Theodoxus fluviatilis. Lineage (NCBI taxonomy): Eukaryota > Metazoa > Mollusca > Gastropoda > Cycloneritida > Neritidae > Theodoxus > Theodoxus fluviatilis. The sequence goes on along the minus strand of JAWQFJ010013378.1, from coordinate 5,895 downwards.
GGGCTAGGCAAACCCGAGGCCCAGTTAGCCAGCCCGTAACAACTGGCGAGCCTGCCTACTTCACCTTTTGTGTGAGTGCCTGAATTTGACAGTGTTTTGGTTTTAAGACCAAGTTGATTGAATTGCGGTCTGGCGGGGGTCAATATTGTGATGTGTACGCTCGGCGCGCGAATGTGATGTTGAGTTCACAGGGCATGCTTTGTATTGTTGTGGGGTTTTTGATGGATATAGGGTGCTCTGTGATTTAATTGATTTCCTGATTGGCTCAGTGATTCCACATTTGCATGCGTTGTATTGTTGGACGGTTTTTGGATTGATATAGTGCGCTCTGTAATTTATTTGATTTCCTGATTTGCTCAGAGATTTCAGTTGCATGCCGCGGATTGTGTTACAGTTTTGATTGATATGTGATCTGTGTTTGAGTTGATTGTTTGCTTTGCTCAGTAAGTTCACAGTTGCATGCGTTGGATTGTGGGGGTAATTTTGGGGCTGACATATCTGCTCTGTGATGATTTGTTTTTTGCTGTGCTCAGTGATTGCACCGTTGCATGCGGTGAATTGTGATTGATATTATGTGTACTCTGATTTATTTGATTTTCCGTGGGGCTCAGTGAGTGCTTTGGAGTGGGCGATAATATTTTGAGTGGGTATGTTCTTGGGGAAGTGATTTCTTATCTGTCCAGTTGATGTCACAATTGCATGCTCGGGAATGTGTGATAAGTGAACTGTCGTCTCGGACGATCAGCAAGTTTTATTTTTCATGTTTTGAGTTAGTGGCTCCGACAGCTTGCATGCTGGAATTGTTTGCTGGTGTACCTTCCGTATTTGAGGGAAGTGTCTGTTCGGACGATTGACGGATTTGCATTGTTTGGTTTTTGGTTGTTGTTTTGTTTTTTGGAATTGGCCATTTGCGCGCTGGTCTGCTTGCTTGTCAAATTTGAATGGTTGAAGGGGATTTGCAGGGGCTTTGCACTGAAGAGGTGTAAATTATCAGTGTAGCATTGAATACGTGGTTCTACTCTGATAATTTGACATGGAAGGGAAACCAACCAAGGTTGACCCTTTGGGTCGGGTTGACCCATTTGTTGCGTACAAGGTTGAGGCTGAAAGTCTGGGATTGGAAGGGCTGGAAATGACGAGATATGTGCAAGAACGAGCGAGAGAAGAGAGACAGAGAGAGCGGGAAGAGAAAGAACGAGAGAGGCAAGAGCGCGAAAGAGAACGAGAGAGGCAAGAGCAAGAGAAAGAACGAGAGAGGCAAGAGCGCGAAAGAGAACGAGAGAGGCAAGAGCAAGAGAAAGAACGAGAGAGGCAAGAGCAAGAGAAAGAACGAGAGAGGCAAGAAAGAGAACGAGAAAGGCAAGAGCAAGAGAAAGAACGAGAGAGGCAAGAGCGCGAAAGAGAACGAGAGAGGCAAGAGCAAGAGAAAGAACGAGAAAGGCAAGAGCGCGAGAAAGAACGAGAGAGGCAAGAGCGCGAGAAAGAACGAGAGAGGCAAGAGCGCGAGAAAGAACGAGAGAGGCAAGAGCAAGAGAAAGAACGAGAGAGGCAAGAGCAAGAGAAAGAACGAGAGAGGCAAGAGCAAGAGAAAGAACGAGAGAGGCAAGAGCAAGAGAGAGAACGAGAGAGGCAGTTTGAATTGGAGAAATTAAGAGTGGGTAAGGCTGTTGCCTCCACTCCTTCAAAAAAAATTGCGGCAAGTCCAAAATTGCCATACTTTGATGACAAAACGGACGAGATGGATAGCTATCTCTTTCGTTTTGAGAAGTACGCGGGTGCCGTGGGATGGGATAGACGGGATTGGGCTACGCTGCTTCCCTCTCTTTTGAAGGGCAAAGCTCTCAACACCTACCATGAGTTATCGTTGCGAGAGTCGCTCTCTTATGACGAGCTCAAAAAAGCGTTGTTGCGTACCTTCCAGTGCTCTGCAGAGGGTTACCGGTCTCGCTTCCGTGCCTTGAGGCCTCAGCAGGGAGAAAGTATGATGACATATCTATGTCATTTGAGGCATCTCTTGGATCGGTGGATAGACCTGTCGCGGGTCGAGACGACATTCGACGGCCTCATCAATCTGGTCTTGAGGGAGCAGATTCTCGCTTCTTGCTCGGCCAGTTTGGTCACTTTCTTGAAGGAGCGAGATCACGGGTCGCTGCAAGACTTGGTAGCCGATGCTGAAAGGTATCGAGAGGCTCATCCCTCTCAGTCCATGTCTGCCCAGGCTTCAGCTGAGGGGGGGTCGGCAGGGGTTGCTACCCCCGTTGAGGCACATGGGTTTTCGCGACCAAACTACCAAGGGGTGCAGAAGGGTCGAGCTTTTTTCCGCCCAGGACCCCAAAGAGGGCTTTACCGGGGAGGGCGTGCGGACACAGGGCGATCTCAGCCTTCAGATAGGAAAGTCCAGTGTTGGTACTGCGCTGAGGCGGGCCATAAGATTCAGGCGTGTCCGACGAAGCCCGCCCCAAGGGGCCAGGTCACGGCATCTTGTGTCGTGGTGCCGTGTGGGGACTCACGGGGATTTGCTTCGTCTGGCAGTCGGGGACGGATGCCTGACGTTAGCGGTGCTATGACGTTGGAGCAGGAGGTGCCCAGCTCGTTGCAAACCTGCTCGGGTCAGTTAAACGGACGACCGGTGCGGGTGATGCTTGACTCAGGGTGCTCGACCGTTGGTGTGCGTCGATCTTTTCTGACTCCGGATCAAATCACGGAACGCGTGCTGCGTTGTCGACAGTTCGCAGGTGATATTGTCGAGCTACCAGTCGCACGGGTCAGGTTGGATACTCCGGTGTTCAGGGGTGAGGTTGATGCTTGCGTCATTGATGATCCCGTGTGTGACGTCATTTTGGGGAGGATTCCGGGAGCTCAGTTTGAATGTACAGAGATAGAGGGGGCTGTGCAGACGAGGGCACCGGCGCAGGCTGAAGTGAAGCCCTGCCGTCCTCTACTTACTGCAAAATGTCCTCAGAGGAGGCAGCCTTTGCAGAGGTCTGAGGTTCCTCCAACTAACGAGTCTCATGACTCTGCGAGTTGTCTCTTGGTGGGTCCCGGGGATGGGGTGGGCCCGTTGACTCCTTCGTCGTCCAGGGGAGACAAGTGTGTCCTCGCGTTCGTCGAGGGGGCGACGCGCTGTCCGGGGGCAGTGGCGCTGCGCGCAGTAGAGACGAAGGTCGTGGCAGAGGCACGGGGGTTCGTTTTTCCCCGCACAGGGGTGCCCGGGCCAATGCTGCCAGACTTAGGGTTGCAGCTCACGGTGGGTGATGAAGGTTCCATCTCTTACCGTGTGAGGGCCGCTGGAATTCGCAGGCGGATATGGGTTCCAGGATGATGCAGGATTGAAGCTACACAAGTTGCAGGAACTTGTTCGGCTTGATGGGGGGGTGGTTGTTACGAATCGAATGTGGCGAATGATGGTGTGCACGTGGTTAGGTTCTGACTGTGATTATTTTTAGCATGAGTGGGTGACGTAGTGACTGAGGAGTGTTCACGGGTGAGCGAATGATCTGATTGATTGTATATTTGCCGAGTGAAAGCTGGATACGACACTCGAGCGAATGAACCCCAGGGTGACGGGTGAGTGCTTATTTTATCTGTATCCTTCTATATTGTAAATACCGCGGATGTATGATGATTGATTGTGAAGGAACGGATGAGTGAGTATGTGGTTTTTTTTCAGGGTTCTTTGGATAGCGGAGAAGTGGAGCTTTCCGGGCGGGGGCCTGTCTGAAGACTGTCGGCGGGGGGCCGCTGGAGCTTGAGTGTATGAAGTCTGAGTGCCGGCAGGGGCCGCACGTCAGCACCTGTGAGCCCTGGTGTGGGACGGGCAGTGGAGTTTGTTTGCGTTTGAATACACCTTGTTGGAACTCTGTGCTGGCGTTTTGTGTTTCTTGTTTATTTTCATTTGTGCGGGCTAGGCAAACCCGAGGCCCAGTTAGCCAGCCCGTAACAAAGAGAAAGAGAGGTAGACCTCGCAACAGTTGGCGCTGAGACCTGGACGCCGATGTCAAGAGAACAGGCCACTCTTGCGGACAGTTGGAAAAGATTGCTCAGGACCGGGATGGCTGAAGAACCCTTGTTTGCGGCCTATGCCCAAGGAGGGGTCAAAGGCGTAAGTAAGTAAGTAAGTATCGAAAAAAAGAGATGATATTCAAATACAAATTATCATGAGTAAAATCCAGTACACAGTATGCTGCTTGTCAAGTTTCAAAATCACACGCAGTTTATAAGTTCAATACTGCAGATGCATGTGTCTTGAATATTTGAATACAAAAGAAAAGACGCAAGATTACTTGAATGAAAAAAGAAGTTTTAAGCATGTCTTTTTTCTCCTATACATGACATAAACAATCGACATCATGTAGAAATCCTCTAAAGACCATGTGAGGATGTTTTCATAGACTGCCCAGGGAAGATCATTGTTTCTTTCTATGATGTCCTCCAGCAACTTTGCCTTTGTCTCAGACATCTCTATCTTCGTTCCCGTGCTCATGGTAAGTACAACATGTTCACCAATGGGAGAGGCTACCAAGGAGAAAATGGCCAAACCGGTTGACTCGCAGGAATGTCAACTTCAAACTACCACAAGACTTTGCAATAGGGCACATCAGTTATGGAGACGGTGGAATTGGGACCATCGAAGAAAAATCCACATGTGATGCCCTCTGTACCTGGAATGGGTACATCGATCACATCAAGGTCTACATCATAATCGCCTCGTTTGGCACACAAAGACATATGCATCCCATCCCTGAAGACGGTAATTTTCACAGACACGGCTTTCCTTTCACCTTGAGCCACATCTTATTCAGAGGACAGTTATGGAAGGGTTGCTTCCATTACTTGACTTACTTGACTTAGTCCTCTTCGCTCCAGTCGGAGCATAGGGCCTTCACTGCAAGTCTCCACCTCTGTCTGTCTTGGGCTGCCCTCTTCGCCTCTCCCCAGGTCATCCGGACTGTCCTCAGCTCTGCTTGTAGGGTTCTTTTCCAGGTCAGTGCTGGTCGACCACGCTTCCGTTTACCCTGGGGGTTCCAGTCCAAGGCGTGGCGTGGAATGCTGACATCGTTTCTGCGCAGGGTGTGCCCAATCCACTTCCATTTCCTTCTTTGGATGGCGTTGACGATCGGCTCCTGCCTGGTACGTTGCCAGAGTTCATTGTTGGAGATTCTTTCTGGCCATTTGATACGCAGGATCTGGTGGAGGCAGGTGTTGATGAAGACTTGTAGCTTTTGGCCTATGCTATTGGTACGTCTCCAGGTTTCAGACCCGTAGAGCACCACAGATTTAACATTTGTGTTGAAGATCCTCAGCTTGGTGTGACGGCTGAGGCTCACGTTTCTCCACACTGGTTTCAGGGTGACGAAGGCGTGTCGTGCTTTGCCTATCCTGGCTCTCACGTCTTCATCTGTCCCTCCAGTCTTGCTGACCACGCTGTCCAGGTACGTGAAGCGGTCGACGTCCTCTATGGCTTGACCATCAATGGTGATGGGAGCTTCCCTGGAGGCATTCACTCGGAGGCTCTTGGTCTTGGGGACGTTTATCTCCAGTCCTGTTGTCTTGGCAATGTCATGCAGCCTCTCCGTCTTTGCTTGCATGTGCCCATGGGTGTGTGACAGAAGGCCGATGTCGTCTGCGAAGTCCAAGTCTTCCAGTTAGCCAGTGAGTGTCCACTGAATGCCCCGTGGTTGGTCCGTAACAGTCTTTATCACCCAGTCGATCACCAGGGAGAAGATTAAAGGAGAAAGGAGACATCCTTGTCTCACTCCGGTGTTGACGTCAAATGGCTGCGACAGGTCAGGGTTGTGCACAACTCTGCAGCTGGTGCCTTCATAGAGGTTCTGAATTACGCTGACGATCTTCTGAGGGATGCCATAGTGTCTGAGGATTCTCCAGATGGTTGCC
>JAWQFJ010013377.1:0-14774 GCA_034096865.1 Theodoxus fluviatilis | reverse complement strand
ATTTAGAATACCTGCTTCTTCCATTTGGTTCACAAAAAGAAGTCAAAATTGGTACAGTTTGTCAAAAATTCCCGACTTTTCTCAGCCATGTTCTCAACACTACCTGATTGTGAAACCTGCCTACACCTAATGTATTGTACTAATAGTCAAGAGATAGATTTTGCACAACAGTTCTGAAATCAGTATTTCCACATCAAACTATATTGATGAATGATTGACTACAGGATAAAAAAATGCTTGAAAATGATTATTTTTTTAGCAAGTCAGAGAGGTGAAATCAGAAAATATACACTTACTCACTGCAATCTGTCTCTGTCTGAATAGAAGAAAAGTTTCAAAATGGCCTGAGAGAAAGAAGGCGCCCTACTCGGCATAGTCCTCTTTTGTGTGGTACAGTTCATTGGAGGAGTAGAGAAGGTTTTCAGCATCCTCTACATCAGAATCGATGTCTGTGTCTGCTGTAAGCACCGTTTCTATCTCTTCCTCTCTCTCTGACGTCGTTGGCGACAAAGTCGATTCATCTTCGCTGTCAGCCGCAAAGTCGATTCGTTTTTGCTGTCAGCCACCTCTGCATTCTCGTTGACTGGGACTATTACCGCATCAGAATCATCAAAATCTTCTTCAGAAGTCCAATATCCACCTAGATTTTCAGTATCAGACCCTTCTTCCATCCACACTTCTAATACTTCGTCATTTTCATCACCGCTCGATCTCTTTCGACAACGTGACGCCATGTCGACAAGCTCGTAACACGACGTAGGGTGCGCGTAGCTTCTACTAAATCTAGCTTTCTCACGGGGACTATACTAAAGAAAAGGTAACTCCAGCGAACACAGATTGGATAGAGAATAAAGAGCTGTACGATTTACTTCCCTTGAAACAGCCACGGAGATAGGAAAAATTCATTACGGCGACCGCAACATGTAGTTGAGCTGCGTAGCCAAAGGGTGTTGGCGTCATCGCAACCACGTGGTTGAGCTGCGTAAGCAATGAGTTAATGTGTGGCTTGATTTACTATAGGACAGCTCAATGGTTTCCATTTTTATGAAGTTAGAACTTCAGACGTTTCTCAATATGGTGAATTGTGAATTAGTTTGAATATGGAGTAACTGTATGCTGCCATTTTAAGAATGATGCATATTGGATAAGTTTTTGCATACTTTGTTAAATTCTTATGTAACCTTTTTGTGTGTGTTTACAATATACTTCTAAATAAATGAAGATCCTAACAAGTAACATACTCATAAATTATTTGTTGGCAACTGGTGAGAAGAAAAACCCAATGAAGTCAAGCCTGATTGAAAGTATCAGTTAAAGTCATGCTAAGTCTTTGTGGGTTCTTTTAACAGGTACAAAGGCAAATTATTTAAGTGCATAATCAAAGTATGTACTTGAAGTTGCTTGTGTAATAAGTTTTTCTCAATGTGCATGTTTCATTTTAAAGGGTCTGGTATGCGACACATTGTGGAACGGTACAAATACCTGGGCAAACAACACCATCCTCAGCATACAGGGGATAATGCAGAAGCATTGACGGTATATTCAGAATTCCATTATTGTCTTGTGATTGAAAAGTTCACTTGAATGTCATTTAAGCTTTGGTAAGACTTCCGCAGCCAGGCGCTACTCTGCGTACTAAAAATCGTTGATCCTGTGTCCGTATGATTTTGCCCTACTTCTGCAACTTGAACCAAGCAATGGACTTACCCTTATGATAGAGGATGTTTAAAATAGAAAATGACGTTTCTGACAACTGCACACTTTGCCCGAATGATATTATAAAAGTGTAATTCACCCGTCCCATATTTACATCCTGACTCCTACTTGGCGCCTGACAGCGGAATTTTTTCGCCGTTGGGAGGGAATAGGTTTCAACATGTGGCCAGTCATTCATGGAAAAGTCAGATGCCTAGCAATGTATGGAGGCCATGTCATTGTGACCTATCCATGGAGAGGTCAGATACCTAGCAAAATGTGGAGGCCATCTCAATGTGATCTTGTGTATTTAAGAAAGGGAGAGAAAGAGAGATCAGTTTTGACTTCGTTAACTTTGGGACCTTCTCTCTGTGTGTAAGAACGGGGGGGGGGGGGGGGGGGGGGGGTGGGGGGGGGGGGGGGCTTTTTTTTCTAGGCCATTGGTCCATTACATTTAAGTAATTGGAAAAATTCAAGATCAAACCACACTGTGCTGTGCCTTATTAACACTGTTATGCCCTTCAACTTCAAACCACCATATACAAATACAACAGTAGGGATTACATGTCTAACATTAACTTGTGTGTGTGTGTGTGTGTGTGTTGTGTGTGTGTGTGTGTGTGTGTGTGAGAGTGTGTGTGTGAGTGTTTTAGTTTATGACCACAGGATCATTAATGGTTGCCATAGCTTAATGGTGTGCCACGTACAGAGCTGCCAAGTGCTATAGGCGTAGCATGCTACGATTTTGACATGCTTGCTATGATGCTATGATCGTCCGGGAAAAACTACGATTTTTCAAAGCCTCGAACAGAACTTTTGACCGCCACGTAGACACCCCCCCCTCCCCCCGCTTCACGCCAGTGGTTCAGCGCTCAGCGTCTTGACAGTCCTTCCCCCCCCCCCCGGCTTCACGCCGGCGGTTCAGCGCTTCGCGCTTGCGCAAACATCGCCATTGTCCTTCTTGTGCGTGTGTGCTACGCCTATTTCTTAAATGCTACTCCAAAAAGCTCTGGATGCTACTCTTTGGCATGATGGTGGGTTGGCAGCTCTGCACGTACATGACCATGCATGGCCAAGCAGGCTGAAGTTGCTGGAACACTTTTCCAGCAAATGGCCAAAGTCATCAGGGGGCCAAGTCCCGTAATTGATGGAATTCGTTAAGGGCTTTTCATGACACGTGGACCATTCACCTTCTGATTTATAGTGTTGCCTGTCAATTTGTTCACCATGATCTTAGTTTTTGTTGACTCATTGTTTCAGACGTTTTCAAGGCTAAGTATTGCATTTGCCACACTTAGAGGCAGTGGAAAGCAAGCTGCAAGGATGTCGCTGGTAAGGATGAATTAACTTTCATGTTTTTTCTCAGCCTAAAACTGTTGAAAGTTATGGTAAAAGAACCTAGTAAAAAGTCATTTATGAGAAATATGGTTGAAAAAGTTTTCCACTTACGAGTAAATTCATTGTAGAATATGACTGATTTGTTTCTGGGGGAAATAGGTACTTTATGGTAAAACCAAGGAGTACTATATCAGATGATAGAGTACTTTATGGTAAAACCAAGGAGTACTATATCAGATGATAGAGTACTTTATGGTAAAACCAAGGAGTACTATATCAGATGATAGAGTACTTTATGGTAAAACCAAGGAGTACTATATCAGATGATAGAGTACTTTATGGTAAAACCAAGGAGTACTATATCAGATGATAGAGTACTTTATGGTAAAACCAAGGAGTACTATATCAGATGATAGAGTACTTTATGGTAAAACCAAGGAGTACTATATCAGATGATAGAGTACTTTATGGTAAAACCAAGGAGTACTATATCAGATGATAGAGTACTTTATGGTAAAACCAAGGAGTACTATATCAGATGATAGAGTACTTTATGGTAAAACCAAGGAGTACTATATCAGATGATAGAGTACTTTATGGTAAAACCAAGGAGTACTATATCAGATGATAGAGTACTTTATGGTAAAACCAAGGAGTACTATATCAGATGATAGAGTACTTTATGGTAAAACCAAGGAGTACTATATCAGATGATAGAGTACTTTATGGTAAAACCAAGGAGTACTATATCAGATGATAGAGTACTTTATGGTAAAACCAAGGAGTACTATATCAGATGATAGAGTACTTTATGGTAAAACCAAGGAGTACTATATCAGATGATAGAGTACTTTATGGTAAAACCAAGGAGTACTATATCAGATGATAGAGTACTTTATGGTAAAACCAAGGAGTACTATATCAGATGATAGAGTACTTTATGGTAAAACCAAGGAGTACTATATCAGATGATAGAGTACTTTATGGTAAAACCAAGGAGTACTATATCAGATGATAGAGTACTTTATGGTAAACCAAGGAGTACTATATCAGATGATAGAGTACTTTATGGTAAAACCAAGGAGTACTATATCAGATGATAGAGTACTTTATGGTAAAACCAAGGAGTACTATATCAGATGATAGAGTACTTTATGGTAAAACCAAGGAGTACTATATCAGATGATAGAGTACTTTATGGTAAAACCAAGGAGTACTATATCAGATGATAGAGTACTTTATGGTAAAACCAAGGAGTACTATATCAGATGATAGAGTACTTTATGGTAAAACCAAGGAGTACTATATCAGATGATAGAGTACTTTATGGTAAAACCAAGGAGTACTATATCAGATGATAGAGTACTTTATGGTAAAACCAAGGAGTACTATATCAGATGATAGAGTACTTTATGGTAAAACCAAGGAGTACTATATCAGATGATAGAGTACTTTATGGTAAAACCAAGGAGTACTATATCAGATGATAGAGTACTTTATGGTAAAACCAAGGAGTACTATATCAGATGATAGAGTACTTTATGGTAAAACCAAGGAGTACTATATCAGATGATAGAGTACTTTATGGTAAAACCAAGGAGTACTATATCAGATGATAGAGTACTTTATGGTAAAACCAAGGAGTACTATATCAGATGATAGAGTACTTTATGGTAAAACCAAGGAGTACTATATCAGATGATAGAGTACTTTATGGTAAACCGAAGGAGTACTATATCAGATGATAGAGTACTTTATGGTAAAACCAAGGAGTACTATATCAGATGATAGAGTACTTTATTGTAAAACCAAGGAGTACTATATCAGATGATAGAGTACTTTATGGTTAAAACCAAGGAGTACTATATCAGATGATAGAGTACTTTATGGTAAAACCAAGGAGTACTATATCAGATGATAGAGTACTTTATGGTAAAACCAAGGAGTACTATATCAGATGATAGAGTACTTTATGGTAAAACCAAGGAGTACTATATCAGATGATAGAGTACTTTATGGTAAAACCAAGGAGTACTATATCAGATGATAGAGTACTTTATGGTAAACAAAGGAGTACTATATCAGATGATTGAGTAGTTTATGGTAAAACCAAGGAGTACTATATCAGATGATAGAGTACTTTATGGTAAAACCAAGGAGTACTATATCAGATGATAGAGTACTTTATGGTAAAACCAAGGAGTACTATATCAGATGATAGAGTACTTTATGGTAAAACCAAGGAGTACTATATCAGATGATAGAGTACTTTATGGTAAAACCAAGGAGTACTATATCAGATGATAGAGTACTTTATGGTAAAACCAAGGAGTACTATATCAGATGATAGAGTACTTTATGGTAAAACCAAGGAGTACTATATCAGATGATAGAGTACTTTATGGTAAAACCAAGGAGTACTATATCAGATGATAGAGTACTTTATGGTAAAACAAGGAGTACTATATCAGATGATAGAGTACTTTATGGTAAAACCAAGTAGTACTATATCAGATGATAGAGTACTTTATGGTAAAACCAAGGAGTACTATATCAGATGATAGAGTACTTTATGGTAAAACCAAGGAGTACTATATCAGATGATAGAGTACTTTATGGTAAAACCAAGGAGTACTATATCAGATGATAGAGTACTTTATGGTAAAACCAAGGAGTACTATATCAGATGATAGAGTACTTTATGGTAAAACCAAGGAGTACTATATCAGATGATAGAGTACTTTATGGTAAAACCAAGGAGTACTATATCAGATGATAGAGTACTTTATGGTAAAACCAAGGAGTACTATATCAGATGATAGAGTACTTTATGGTAAAACCAAGGAGTACTATATCAGATGATAGAGTACTTTATGGTAAAACCAAGGAGTACTATATCAGATGATAGAGTACTTTATGGTAAAACCAAGGAGTACTATATCAGATGATAGAGTACTTTATGGTAAAACCAAGGAGTACTATATCAGATGATAGAGTACTTTATGGTAAAACCAAGGAGTACTATATCAGATGATAGAGTACTTTATGGTAAAACCAAGGAGTACTATATCAGATGATAGAGTACTTTATGGTAAAACCAAGGAGTACTATATCAGATGATAGAGTACTTTATGGTAAAACCAAGGAGTACTATATCAGATGGATAGAGTACTTTATGGTAAAACCAAGGAGTACTATATCAGAGGATAGAGTACTTTTATGGTAAAACCAAAGGAGTACTATATCCAGATGATTAGAGTACTTTATCGGTAAAACCCAAGGAGTCCTATATGAGATGATAGAGTACGTTTTATGGTAAACAAAGGAGTACTATATCAGAATGATCGAGTACTTTATGGTAAAACCAAGGAGTACTATATCAGATGATAGAGTACTTTATGGTAAAACCAAGGAGTACTATATCAGATGATAGAGTACTTTATGGTAAAACCAAGGAGTACTATATCAGATGATAGAGTACTTTATGGTAAAACCAAGGAGTACTATATCAGATGATAGAGTACTTTATGGTAAAACCAAGGAGTACTATATCAGATGATAGAGTACTTTATGGTAAAACCAAGGAGTACTATATCAGATGATAGAGTACTCCTTGGGTAAAACATTAGGAAAAAGACAACAGCTGTCATCATGAGGTATTACACCTTCAAATTCTTTTTATCAGTTTCCAGGTTTTCACTGCTATTTGTTAGATTTAAGACTTTATATTTCAGTGCTCTAAAGTTTGACTTCCTGCAAACTTGGCATGTTTGTTCATGTAGCCTGCTTTATTGGATGACATTAATCAGAACTGCATCTTCCTGTTTGTCAAAGTGACAGGATATTGACTACATAATTAGCTACTCAATTCATGTAACTTCAGATGTTAAATTGTGTTGACATTTAATGCTCAAGAGTAGTTGCCTTTATCCCTCCAGGTTTACTGGAGGTCCTACAGACTTGGTCTTGTCTGTGTCTGATCAGTCTGTTCTGTCTGATCTGTCCCGACTCCACGGCTTACATCTCAAAAAAACTACTGGACGGATTTCCTGAGATTTGCACACTAACTGGAAGGTAAGGTCCGATTGAAATGTATCAAAATTTTTTTCAGAATCGAGGCTTGAAGGAGAAAGGGTTTTTTAAGGGCGTACCACTCCAGAGCGCCTCCCCAAATACGCGGTTCATGGAATGGCCAAATTGCGTAATGTTTGACGTCATTAACAACGTGACGTCATTTGCAAGTAGAGTTTCCAGGAGCGTGGGTCCTATATAGAATCCATGCGAGAATGAATAATTTAGAGAACATTGGAGAAGGAGGAAGAAGGATTTTCTGTGTGTCTGTCTGTCTGTCTGTCCCGACTTCACGGCTCATTTCTCCAAAACTACTGGACGGATTTCCTTGACATTTTGCACACTGGCTGGAAGTTAGGTCCGATTGAATGTATCAAATTTTCAGAATCGAGGTTTGAAGAGAAAGTGGTTTTCTAAGGTCGTATTCTCGAAATTACCGGTCTAAAAATTATTGAAATGACATTTGACGGCAAAGCCAAATTTGACGTCATTAATAGCATGACGTCATTTGCATGTACGATCTGAAATTCAGTCCCACTTAGAAGCTGATATATATCTCAAAAACTGCCTCACTCAAAGGTCAATTGACGGAATAGCGGACGGAAATGCTTAGTCGAATCGAAATCGAGTCAAACAGAGTTATCTTTTCCGTTTCCGCGTGTCTTTCGACGCTAGCAAGAGTAGAAATCTGCAACATTCGGCGGCTTGCAATTTCCTCTCTCTCTCTCCTCTCTCTCTCTCTCTCTCTCTCTTCTCTCTCCTCTCTATCTCGTCTCTCTCTCTATCCTCTCTCTCTCTCTCTCTCTCTTCTCTCTCTCTCTCTCACTCTCGCTCTCGCTCTTCCCACCCACCTCTTACTCTCAATCATGCTATTACATTACTCTCCTCGTTACCAGAGGCCCTCGTACACAACCAACCCACCAACACCCAACCCACACCCACCCCCCCCACCCCCACCAACACCCCCCCACCCCCCCCCCCCCACCACACAACAACAAAACACAACACCCACCCCCCACCCCCACACAAACAACACCCCCACCCACCCCCCAACCCACCCCCCCCACCCCCCCAAACCCCCCCCCCCCCCCCACACCACCCCAACCCACCACCCACCCCACCACCCCACCCCCCCCCCCCCACCCACCCCCCCCCCCCCACCCACCCCCACCCACCCCCCCCCCCACCCCCCCCCCCCCACCCCCAACCCCCCCCCCACCACCCACCACCCCCCCACCCCCCCCACCACCCACCCACCCCCCCCAACCCCCCCCCCCCACCCCACCCCCCCACCCCCCCCCCCCCACACCACCCCACCACCCCCACCCCCCACCCCACCAACCCACAACCCCCCCCCACCCCCCCCCACCCTCCACCCCCCACCCAACCCCCCCCCCCCACAACCCCCCCCCCCAACCCCCCCCCCACCCCCCCAACCCACCCCCCCAACCCCCCCCCACCCCCACCACCCCCCCCCCCACCCAACCCCCCCCCCACCCCCCCACCCCCCCCCCACCCACCCCCCCCCCCCCCCCCACCCCCCACCCAACCAACCCCCCCCCCCCCCCCCCCACCACCCCACCCCCCCCCACTCACCCCACCACCCCCCCCCCCCCCCCCCCCCCCCCCCCCCCCACCCCCCCCCCCCCCCACACCCCCCAACCACCCCCCCCCCCCCCACCAACCCCACCCCCCCACCCCCCCCCACACCACCACCCCCCCCCCCCCACCACCCCCCAACCCCCCCCCCCCCCCACCCCCACCCCCCCCCCCACCAACCCACCACCAACCCCCCCCCCCCACCCCCACCACCCCCCCCCCACACCCACCACCCACCCCCCCCCCCCCCCCCCACCCCCACCCCCCCCCCCCCCCCCCCCCCCCCCCCCCCACACCCCCCACCCCCCCCCCCCAACCCCCCCCCACCACACCCCACCCACCCCCCACCCAACCCCCCCCCCCCCCCACCACCCCCCACCCCACCCCCCCCCCCCCCCCCCCACCCCCCAACCCCCCCCCCCCACACCCCCACCCCACCCCCACCCCCCACCCCCCCCCCCCCACACCCCCCCACCCCCCACACCCCCCCCACCCCCCCCCCCCCCACCCCCCCCCACCACCCCCACCCCCCCACCCCCAACCACCCCCCCCCCCCCCCCCCCCCCCCGACAACCCCCCACCCCCCCCCCCCCCCCCACCCCCGCCCCCCACCTCCCACCCCCCAACCCCCACCCCCCACCCCCCCCCACCAACCCCACACCACCCCACCCCCACCCCCCCCCCACCCCCAACACCCCCCCCCCCCCCCCACCCCCCCCCCCCCCCCCCCCCACACCCCCACCCCCCCACCCCCCCCCCCCCCCCCCACCCCCCCCCCCCCCCCACCCCCCCACCCCCCCCCACCACCCCCCCAACCCACCCCACCCCCCCCCCCACCCCCCCCCCCCCACCCACCCCCCAACCGCCCACCAACCCGACCCCCCAACACCCAACCCCCCCCCCACCACCCCCCACCCCCACCACCCCACCACCCCCCCCCCCCCCCCCCACAACCCCCCCCACCCACCCCCCCACCACCACCCCCCACCCCCCCCCCCCCCCACAACCCACCCCCCACCCCCCCCCAACCCCCCCCCCCCCCAACCCCCACCCCACCCCCCCCACACCCCACCCCAACAACATACCACCCACACCCACCCCCACCCCCCCCCCCCCCCCCCACCCCTACCCCCCACCCCCCCCCCCACCCACCCACACCCCCACCCCACCCACCACCACCCAACCCCCCCCCCCCCCCCCCCCCCCCCCCCCCCCACCCCCCCACCCACCCACCCCCCCCCCCCCCCCCCCCCCCCCCACCCCCCCCACCCCCCCCCCCCCCCCCCCCCACCCCCCCCCCACCCACCCCCACCCCCCCCACCCCCACCCCCCACCACCCCCCCCAACCCCCCCCCCCCCCCCCCCCCCCAAAAACCCCCCCCCCCCCCCCCCCACACCCCCACCCCCCCCCCCACCCCCCCCCCCACCCCCCCCCCACCACCCCCCCCCACCCACACCCCCCCCACACCCCACCACCCAAACCCCCACCCACCCCCCCACCCCCTCCCAACACCACTCTCACCCCCCCACCCCCACCCCCCCCACCCCCCCCCCCCACCCACACCCCCCCCCACCCCCCCCCACCCCCCCCCCCCCCCCCCCCCCCCCCCCCACCCCCCACCCCACCCACCCCACCCCCTCCCCCCACCCCCCCCCCCCCTACGCACACCCCCCCCCCCACCACCCCACCCCTCCCACCCCCCCACCCCCCCCCCCCCCCCCCCCCCCCCCCCCCACCTCCACCCAACCCCAAAACAACCCTACCAGCCCACACCCCCAACCCACCCACCTCCAAAAAACCCACCCCCCCCCCCCCCCCCACCCCCCCACCCCCACAACACCCCCCCCCCAACATCACAACTAACAACCCACACCCCCCCCCCCCGCCCCCACCCCCCGCCTAAAACACCCCCCCCCCCCCCCACCCCACCACCCCAACCCCCCCCCCCCCCCCCGCCAACCCCCCCCCCCACCCCCCCCCGCCCCGCCCCCCGCCCCACCCCACCCCCCACCACCACCCCCCCCCCCCCAAACCCCCCCGCCCCCACACCCCCCACCCCCCCCCACCCCCCCCCCCAAACACAACAACCCAGAACCCCCCCCCCCCCCACCCCCCCGCCCCCCCACCTCCCCCCCCCCCCACCCCCCCCCCCGCCAACACCACCCCACCCCCCCCACCCCCCCACCACCCCCACCCCCCCCCCCACACCCACCCACCCCCACCACCACCCCCCCCCCCCCCCACCACCCCCCCCCCCCCCCCCCCCACCCCCCCCCCACAACCCCCCCCCCCCCCCCCCCCCCCCCCCCCCATTACCCCCCCCCCCCCCCCCCCCCCCCCCCCTACCCCCCCCTCCCCCCCCCCCCCCCCACCCCCCCCCCCCACCCCCCCCCCCCCCCCACCCCCCCTCCCCCCCCACCCCCCCCCCCTCTCTCTCTCGCTCTCTCCCTCCCTCCCCTCTCTCTATCTCTCTTTTCTCCTCTCCTCTCTCTCTCTCTCTCTCTCTCTCTCTCTCTCTCTATCTCTCTATCTCTCTCTCTCTCTCTCTCTCTCTCTCTCTGCCTCATTCTCTCTTCCCTTCCTCCGCTTTTCCAGTCCCCTCCCCCTCTCTCTCTCACTCTCCTCTCTCTCTGTCTGTCTCTCTCTCTCTGTCTCTCTATCTGTCTCTGTCTCTCTCTCTCTCTCTCTCATCTCTCTCTCGTCTCTCTCTCTCTCTTCTCTCTCTCTCTCTCTCTCTCTCTCTCCTCTCTCTCTCTCTCTCTCTCCTCTCTCTTACCACATTGAATATTTTGCCTCAAGGGCTGAATGTAAGTAAGAAAGGCAATACTGCCTAATTCACTACCCTTGTAAAATAAAGTTCGTTCGTTCGTTCTGTCTGTCCTGACTTAAGCGCAACAACTTGGTACTGGTAGTCTGTTGGCTTGGCCTAATGGCAGTGAATCGATAATAAACTTGGCAAAAATAGACCTTAAGTATCCTAAAATGTACAAGACCACTCAAATTTCATGAACTATCATCCATTTTTATACAATTTACAGTGCAAAAATATGAAGCGAGGGAGTTTACAGAAAAGAACGTTATAATTCCTTTACAAACACGTAGTAACGTCAGTTGCCAAATGAATGGCTCAGATGGTAAAGCGCTGGACAATTGTAACGTTAGGTCATGCGTGAACGGATTCGAATCCGCGCTGAAACTTTTTTCGAACCCGACCTGTTTTTTGTGTTTGTGTGTGTGTTTTTCCCCCCCCTCTTTTCTCGAGAGATTGCGGGTTTGAACCCAATTTTTTGTGTGTGCCAAAAACCTGGAGGTTCAGCGCCAGCGGTTGCCTTTATTTAGGTCAAGACATGCTTCCATATGTACTGTACTTCTGTGCAAATTACAAGTTTCTATCATTAGCTCCTTTTCTGGTATTGGTTTAGAAACTGGTGAAAATGTGTTGTATCGGCAGCTATATTGGAAAGCCAATTAAAATAAATCATGCTAACACATCACAGGTAGACAGCACTTTTGAAAGGGCAACCTATAGGGTGAGAAAATCGGACCCCAAAAATTCAACTGACAGAAAATGATTACTGGGTACTGCTACCTTAAAAAAATGTATTTACATGCATATATATGTATATTTATTGAGAGTGAAGCATTTTTGTTGGTTACCTAACTCTCTTCCGTTCGCTGATTTTTCTGTTTTTGACTCACATGCGAAGCAAAAGTGAGTCTATGTACTCACCCGTGTCGTCCGTCCGTCCGGGCGTAAAAAACTTAAACGTTGGATTTTTCTCGGACACTATGAAGTATATCAACACCAAATGTGGCATAATGGTGTATGATGACAAGGCCTCTAAAACCATACATGGTGACGACCTTGCTTCAAGGTCAAGGTCACAGGAGCCATAAATGTGGTCTCAAAAACAGTCATTTTTCACATTTTCCCAATTTTCTCCCACGTTATTGAGAATGGCAACCTTAGCTACAAGTGGTATATAGGTCAAAGCAAGCCCTATCTATTGATACCAGTTTGGTTGACCTTGCTTCAAGGTCAAGGTCACAGGAGCTCTTCAAAGTTGGATCGTATACATATTTTGAAGTGACTTGACCCTGAACTATGGAAGATAACTGTTTCAAGTTTAAAAATTGTGTGGGGCACATGTTATGCTTTCATCATGAGACACATTTGGTCACATATCATCAAGGTCAAGGTCACTTTGACCCTTATGAAATGTGACCAAAATGGGGTAGTGAACCACTAAAAGTGACCATATCTCATGGTAGAAAGTGCCAATAATCACCATTGTGCTTCCTATGTCTTGAATTAACAGCTTTGTGTTGCATGACCTTGGATGACCTTGACCTTGGGTCAAGGTCACATGTATTTTGGTAGGAAAAATGTGTAAAGAATTTTTTAGTGTATGATGTCATTGGTAGGTTTAGTTGTTTGACCTTGACCTTGAAGGTCACCTGAAGGTCAATGTCATATGAAGGTCAAGGTCAAGCATGTGAGTGGTATGGGCTTTGCCCTTCTTGTTTTAGTTGGTTGCGGGTTGCTAATGAAAACAATAAAAAAGAACAACTCCGTCCACCATTTGCCTGTAGATGTTGTATATTATTTTGTTCAGAATTACATGTAGTCTGATATATGTATGACACATATTCAACTTAACAAATTTTGACTGGTTGAAAAGGACTTAATGATGCAAGGACTCCTGACTTTAACAGGTCTTTTAACAGATGATCACTTATATAAAAATTATCAAAGAAAAGTTTATAACCTTGTTTTTAAAAGGAAGAAATAAGTTTTGTAACAACATAAGCAGCACCAAACAGTGAACACTGAATTTCTTTCCTCATTACCCAAGTAAATTTAGAAATCACAAGTTTAACCAGTTACTGATTTAGCCAAGACCCATAATTTTATTCCCCATTTTAAAGGTTTATCTCTAATGTACTGTCCAAAAGAACATCTACCCTTGTTTCTTACCATGCGTATGCATTGGTGAAACAAACAAGCTAAGTCAACGGTAAAAAACAACTTAAAAAAAACGCTGGATGAAGGTACTTCTTGACGGTACTCTTCAAGTTCATGTCCTCACTGAGGTGGATGCCTGGTCACGGGATGGCTTGAACTGCGGCAGAGGCACAGAAGATCCAGGGTCCTCAGCTCCACAACTAGGATCATTGTGGAAAGTAGGAACACAAATATGTGATGTTTTGACCAGTGTGTAGATAGTTTAAGTGCACCATTGTTTCAATATAGTGCAATCGTTTCTATATTTCACTTGGGTAACAAGAGAGTAAAAGGCATTAAAAAAATATTTTATGAAAATGTTTTCATTTGAAATTGGAAGATGAACTGCTGCTGGAACACAAATCTACATTGCACCAAAAAATAGTCAAGTGACGTCAGTAGTTACCGGCGATACGGCGTAATCAGGCTTTCATAAAGAGTTATATAAATATTTTCTCTTACTCTGTTTATTTCTACACAAATATAAATTTTTTTGCAAATAGTTATTGTGTTGGTATCTGGTATTGAGTACTTTTGCCCCGCAGTCATGAGTACATTTCGAAACTGTACATCAGCTAAGAATCAGTTACTCACTCTCGCACCTTGCGTCAGTTGGCAGCTCATCCACCAGAACAGAATCCACATTTTCACTTAATTTTTCATCAGAGGGTTCCCAAACTTCATTTTTTGATGAATCCTACATGGAAATAGCATCAGACTCGTGGCGGCAGATTTTCGTGGCTTTGGTGTGACACGTGGTTCAACAGTTTTCCAAGATGGCGGTCGACCGTTAGACTTTAAACACGTGGTTGCAGACTTGCATAATTTTAATTTTAAATGTAAAAACAAAGAGTACTTTATCAGTTTGGATGCCCATACATCTAATCTACATGCCAAATAATTTTTTATGCTAAATGAGTAATTTCTAAGGACTAAAATGTGTTTGTCTTTTTTGAATTGATGCATATGCATCAATTTCAATAGAGATAAATGGAAGAGCTAATGAGCAATAAATATGACTACAATCATAAAGGCTTATTAGTGATGACGTAGTACAGTAAGGCC
>JAWQFJ010013376.1:22500-65329 GCA_034096865.1 Theodoxus fluviatilis | reverse complement strand
TCAGCGGAGTAAGGCAGAGGCGATGACAGTCCAAGGTTGTCCGATCTCCTTGGCAGACTCACGTTTCGAGGACGTAGACCGCTGGGGGGAGTGCATCTCTTGTTGACTTTCTACACCAGACCGCTCTGAGCGCTGATAATGCCATCTCCTTGTGCCACTACGTCCAGATTGTCCCTGCTCCGCGACCGAACAACTCCGACTCTATTGGCAGTGCTGCACCATACTTGATACCATTCCCAGGGCCATTAAACTACACACATTGGTCCGTCTACCAGGCCACTACAGCGACGTCTCCTCTGGCACTCTTCACTGGCATACTATCTCCATGGACTGTCACAGTCCTTCTGTCTATGGCAGTTCGTTTCGCAAGCCGCTCGTGTGACCTGCAATGCATACAGAGCTATATAGAACATAGCTCTTCTTCTCTCGACCATCGCTCGCTCGCTCACACCATCGACTAGCCACATATAACACGGCAGCACGGGTCCACATTATGCACACCTACACTACCTAAGCACGGTCTGGCATATGGCCACAACAGCTTCAGTCGTCGCTGCCAGAGCCTCGAAGAAGACGGTCCCATCTAATTCCTCCATCATAGGCCGTATATTTCGATTCTTTTTATCTATCTCCTGGAGCAGGGTTCTTCTTTCTCGTTTCTTCTCCTGGCGCAGGCGTTCGACTCACTTTCTACTCCTGCCGTCTATTTTTCTTCTTTCTTTGGGCGCAGGCGTCGTTGCTTCTTCCTAACACGCACCGGCTCCTTCTGTTTCTTCTTCCTCGGCGCCGGCGTTCTTCTTTCTCTTCTTCTAATGGCGCAGGCGGTCTTTCTTTCGCTTCTTGCCTCTTCCTGTCGTTCTCTGCCTCCTGTGCATCACCGGCCAGCAGCAATCGCGTGATAGATGTCAGCTGTCGACGCATTTCCCTAAGCCATCTTTATCATGCTATCCTCAGCAGGATTATATGCGAAGGAACTACAAACATAGATCCCAACTCACATATTAATGTTACAACGCATATTGTTGCGGGATCTTTCGTGGCTGGCGTAAGTTTCCCACTGTTTCCAGACAGTGGCTGACGTGATATGTCAGGTGAGACGCAGAGGGGCACGAAGGAGGATTTTCCACTGCGTACTTATTCGCACGGAAGCACAAGCGCTCAGTAACCCAGATGGAGATGGGGTCTGTGCTCACACCGGAAGGAATGGGGGCCCTAGCCCACTAAGGCAGGCATGCGCAGGCCTCATGTTATACATCAGGAGCAGAACCAAAGCGGGGACAGTAACCTCCCTCCAAGGGGTCAGCAGACAAGAAGGCGTGGTATCACATTTCTCCGTCTTTATTCATAGTAACAGTGCAGTACATGGCCACCGCCTGCTGGGCTGACCTCTCCGTCGCCTCTCTGTGGCCTCTCTACTGCTCTGGCTTTAAATAGCCACTACGCGGACCTCAGCGAGAGCAGACGAAATTTCTAACTCAAAATTTGGACCTGTGGTTCCCAGTGAAGGCAAAATTGTGCTGACACAACAGCTTTTAACAACTGTTTGAGTCTTAAATTAACAGTCCCATATGACAAACTTCACTCCGTTGGAAAGTGCGTTAGTCAAAGCACACTCTGCGCCAATGAATGAATTCCAAAAGTGATTCGTATACAAATGAATGGCCAGTGAAGTATCCACGGCGCCAATTAAATCGGGTACTTATTCATCGTTTTCTTTTAATATTACCGTTTGCAACTCATGGAATGCATGTTACCATATATGGGATGATTTGTAAGGATAAACACTAGGTTTATATTCAATATTACAAATAGTACATGGTACATTAGATGAATAAACTGTAAAATTCGATGTGCTATCATGCACGCAAAGACTGAGACAGTCAGAAAGTGAGTCTGCGTGAACATCATATATCTCTACGGCAGCAACAGAGTGAGAGAAACACGCCTTCTCACGTATCTCTGCAGTTACAATCCACGCACACTTAGTCTGGAAATAGATGAGAGTCATCACGTTGAACTACAGTGGTCTGGACAAGTCTCTACATCCTATTATCACCCTCTTACACATCCAAGAGACAACAATGTTAATTGTTCCTCACAAATCAGTCGCTCATGCAATATACGTACTTTCCATCTCCCATCTTTCTTTTAATGTATTTGTTCCTTCATAATCTATTCATCTGAGCGTCCAAATACATTTCTCAAGCCTCTCAACCATATGATTTCCCCCCCTTACTTTTCCGTTCCATAACGCTAGCATTCCACTGAATTATCTATTTAGTGACAACATTTTGGATGTCTACTCTAATATACATGCCCGTCCGGAATAAAGTCTTTCTGATATGTTTTCTGTGGTGGGGAGGTGTGTTGCAGCTGTCCTCCTTGCCATCCCATGGCACCAGGAGTAACGTTTAGAATTCAATAGCTAAAATAAGAAATATGAAGCATGCCACATATGTAGTTTGTTTATTTATGACTATTGTTTCTACTCGGACATAGCAGGCTGAAGTCCCTCTCTCTGACTTGAGACCCTAGTGGCCAACCACGTGGTTCACTCTGTAACTTGAGACCCGCGCAGAAGACGAGGGAAACAGAATAACTGCTGGACGCTTGTAGAGTTTGCTGAATTGGCTCTGGACAGCCGGAGAGTGAGGAGGGGTGCATTAAGGAGATGTGAGCCCTGAAGATTGGACTCGGGTTCTTTGTCCGCCTCCAAATGTTCCTCCCATGCCTTTACGCTTGGTCTGCCCCCGACACGCACCCTACCCCCGACACGCACCCTACCCCCGACACGCACCCTACCCCCGACACGCACCCTACCCCCGACACGCACCCTACCCCCGACACGCACCCTACCAGATTTCCATAACTCAAAAGTTGCTCTGGCTCTTTCCAAGCGACGCGTCGATCAATAAGAAAATTGCTCGCGGAATTGGACATTGCGTAGATAACATCAGGATGCCAACCCGCTACGGCGCACCTACAATATTCAGTAATGTTGGGTACTGCAGATATCGCCCAGAAATGCCCCCCATCCAGCCACCCCCATCCCCCCCCCCACACACACACAAATACACAAATAAATAAATACACGAAGTACGCATGCACACACACACATACACACACGCGCACGCACACACACACGCGCGCGCGCACACACACACACACACACGCACACACACACACACACACACACGCTCACACACGCACACACACACACACACCATCATTAAAATCCTTTGTGCAGCGAAGATGACGTCAGTGTCATTGCATGTGGAACCGCTGGCCAAACTGATGCACAGGGATGCCTGCACACACTGATAGAGCAGGCTACAGTAGCAGCAGCAGGATTTGGTTCTTTATCTACAATGGAGACTGGCCAGGCGCTCCACTTCAAAGACCCTGTGCCTTTGTGGGTGAGCTGCTTCCACGTGCTACGGACAGCAGTCAAGGCTTCCCACCCCATGACAGGAATCATGCAGGACCGCAGTGTGTTCTTGAACGTGTCCTTGCAGCGTCTGGTTGGACCACCTTGCCTACGTGCGGCGTGAGTCAGCTCCGCACAGACGAGTTACTTTGGTAGATGGATGTCGTCCATCCTCGTGATGTGGCCAATCCACCTCAGCTAGGCCAGCATGATCAAGGCCTCCATGGCTGCAGTTTGGCACGTCGGAGTACCTCCTGGTTGGTCACTTTGTCTTCTCATATGATATTCAGGATCTTGCGGAGGGAGCGGAGGTAGAACTGGTCAAGCAGTTTATTGTGCCGGCGGCACCATGTTCATGTCTCGCAACTGAAGAGCAGAGATGAAAGTATGACAGCTTTGTAGACGGCTGTCTTTGTTTTGGTGAAGATGCCCAAAGGAGCAGCTAGCCTTGGACAATCGACAGAAGATCTCGCCATTGAGGCTGCCGTTTGACGAGAGGCGACTGCCGAGGTAGGTGAATGTCTCGATATTCTTGATGACTTGTCTGTCGATCTTGATGGAGGTTGCGGGTTTTATGTTCCATGAGGTGTTTGTAGCATGACCTCTGTCTTCTTGATGCTGATGGTCAGGCCAAAGGCTTTGGCTGCGGCAGCAAAGCAGTCGACCATGGGCACTGGTTGACCATCATGGTCTTCCACCACCGGTGGTCGCATGTGACAGTCTGTGGACGCCTCCTGCAGCTGCCGGCACCCTGGCCGTTCCACGTGATAACCATTCTCCCTGGAGACGCGCCGCCGGATGGATGCATTGTTTCCTAAATAGACCATCGTTTATTCAGTGCTTCATCGAGACCAGACGCTCAGGCAGCCACGATGGCGGGGACACGACAACCCATGATGGAGAGTTTCCCATGGGCCTATTACAGAACAGGTCGTATCCTATGGAGGAAATACATGTCTCTAAATGCCATGGAATAAATAAAACGTTCATAGAGGCTCGATATCAGGTTAGTTCACGAAGTAGATGAGCTCTTTATTCTACTTTGTCAGCCCTGCTTCACGATCCATGCGTCTAGTGTTCCTCAGCGTAACATCAGGACCAGAGCGAGGAACTGTGTCCCACGTGGAGCTGCAGGAGATGGTTTTCACTCAGACCGAAGAACATCGTTGCTGTAAATGAATTATTTCGTTAATAAGGTAGCGTAAGAGTGAATACTTTCCTCTTGGGAGAGAATAACTTTACCTTCATATCATTAAACAGAGTAATTTCTCCAGAGACAATGCAGGGCATGTGTGGTCCACTTTGCTGCAGACTGTGCGTGTTTTCCACTTCGAGATTCTTGAGGTTTGTTCAGGAGTACAAAGCGCTGCATGAGCGCTTCATGTTGGCAATTGAGCGCTCTTTGCCTCTCGTGAACACCTACAGATTTAGTGCAGCGCTTCACTTGTTAAAGGGGAGGTAAATCTTCTGCGCCCCATGTTGTGTTGATAGACGCTAAGAAAGTGTTTTCTTTGCCACAGACATCGTTTATGCACGTTTAAATGTATTCTGCATGAATAAAGTCCACTACTGTGTCATCCTTACTTGCCATTACTCGCTCATTCAGAGCGCTTGGGGCAAATAAAGCCTGTTCCAGTCCCAAAATGATGTTTCTGAGGGTTATTTTACGCATCGACGGCCAGTGCGGGATCGAAGACGCCATTTTGAAAATCGTCTGATTCATCTTGGATCGGTGATGCACAGCACTGCTCAGCGCTGAGTGAATCACGCCCCAAAATTGCTGTTCAGGAGTGAATCACATGCAGCGCTGTGCAGCGCTTTGCAGCGCTGCGCCTCCTGAACAAGCCTTTGGTTTCCACTCTGCCGTCTTCGCTTCACATCTTTTGCTGTGATGGTACATGCATCATGCCATTGTACTGCGCACACTATTGAAAGGAAACTTACTTCTCCCTCCCGGAACGGAATAGCTCATATATATGCGTGTGTGTGTGTGTATGTGTGTGTGTGTGTGTGTGTGTGTGTGTGTGTGTGTGTGTGTGTGTGTGTATAAGCAGGTCCAGCACTGGCAATCTGAGCAGTCTTTAAGCAGATGGCTGGCCTGGTCTGACTTACCATACAGCTACAGCGAACTAAGCATACCACTTGCGGACGGATTTTTCTCCCGAGTGGGCGGGAGGAAATGAGAGCCTCGAAGAGATGTGGAAACATATCAGCAGCTGTGACTGAGTGAACGTATATTAGATCAAACCACTATAACATATTTCCCTCCAGCGTTAAAGTTGCTTCAGAAAATGAGCTCTGGGGGCTGACCGCCCTCCTCCGTATCTCTCAGGTACTCCCCTCTGATTGCTTCGGCTCTAAGTAACCTTGGCCAATAGCTGTAACCAGATATTACTCGCCCAAACTTTCTGCCGTTCACTTCCCTTGGTGAAGGTTGCCTATCTCCATGGTCATTCTCGGTGTCAGGAAGGCACCTATGACACTTCAGTTCTCTGGGCAGGACAGGAAAGAAAGTTGGTGCCAGACAGAACTTAGTGTGCGGCTGAAGCAAAGAGTCACCTGCCCCTCACGGTACTGCCCCCTCACGGTACTGCCCCCTCGCGGTACTGCCCCCTCACGGTACTGCCCCCTCACGGTACTGCCCCCTCACGGTACTGCCCCCTCACGGTACTGCCCTCTGCCCTCTCATGGTACTGCCCCCTCTCGGTACTGCCCTCTGTCCTCTCACGGTACTGCCCCCTCACGGTACTGCCCCCTCACGGTACTGCCCCCTCACGGTACTGCCCCCTCACGGTACTGCCCTCTGCCCTCTCACGGTACTGCCCCCTCGCGGTACTGCCCCCTCACAGTACTGCCCCCTCACGGTACTGCCCCCTCGCGGTACTGCCCCCTCACGGTACTGCCCCCTCACGGTACTGCCCCCTCACGGTACTGCCCCCTCACGGTACTGCCCCCTCACGGTACTGCCCCCTCACGGTACTGCCCCCTCACGGTACTACCCTCTCACGGTACTGCCCCCTCACGGTACTGCCCCCTCACGGTACTACCCTCTCACGGTACTGCCCTCTCACGGTACTGCCCCCTCACGGTACTGCCCCCTCACGGTACTGCCCCCTCACGGTACTGCCCCCTCACGGTACTGCCCTCTCACGGTACTGCCCCCTCGCGGTACTGCCCTCTGCCCTCTCACAGTACTGCCCCCTCACGGTACTACCCTCTCACGGTACTGCCCCCTCACGGTACTGCCCCCTCACGGTACTGCCCTCTCACGGTACTGCCCCCTCACGGTACTGCCCCCTCACGGTACTGCCCCCTCACAGTACTGCCCCCTCACGGTACTGCCCCCAAAGCTCAAGACGAGCCGGGATCAAGGTCGAATCTTGCAGTTTAGAGACAGAGAATGTCTTCTCTGTTCGCGGCACAAAAGAGAGCGCTGCAGTCAGGTGCAGGCGTGAAGATGGGCATTAGATAAAAAGAATCGGCACCGTGGGCACGCTCTCGTTGAGACAGGTTTGGCAGTCGGGCATTCACGACAGCGGCTCCCAAGGAAACGCGAAAGGAGGCAGCGACATCAGACACAACATATGAAGACGCTGACCGACATCTGAAGGAGTCATGTCCATGCCCTGCACGTATGATCAGTGAATTTGTTTGTGATGAACAAACAGGAAACGATGCAAGAAATGGGGATGGGGGTGTGGGTGTGGGTGGGTGGGGTTGGGTGGGTATGGGTGGGTGGGGATGGGGGTGGGGGTATGGGTGGGGGTGGGAGGATATCAATGCAAGCAGCAGAATTGATAAAACTGGCAATTCTGAATAGACAGAAAACCACCGCTTCATAGAAGTGTGGTGGTGGCTGCGCAAAAGGCTCCCAGTAATTTGTATCGGGCTTGATTGTATTCAACATGACTATGCTGAGTTTGAGGTTCAGTTAATCAACGTTCAAAATGACACTCGCTATTCAACGTGAATGCTGTTTTATAAAATCGCTATCTTTAACATTAAGAGGGCGAGAAAACCATTCCCAAACATGCCTTCTTCCCGGCAATGTCTTTCGTTGCCAATAAGGTAAACGGCGTTTCTTGTTATTGGAGATATGCCAGACCCAGACATGATTTTCCACTCAGAGGTAAGCTCAGCAAGGTCCGCGCCTTAGCTGGAAACGGGGCGGCATGCTTTGCCAAATAAGCGAATTATCTCATTATGCTGTCGCCATTGCTTGACCGGACGCCACATAAAAGCCGAGTCGCAGCAGACCGAGAAGAAATATCAATATTCTTTATGTAGATGTCGACATTGGGCATATATCGAACTCTTTAAACCGGTCCTTAACTGGTGTTTGCCAAGTCTTGACAAATACTGGCCGAGTATTCGGCCAAAATTTGCCGTGTCTTGGGATAGATGCGCTGAATATTTGGTCAAGTGTTCCGATTTTTAATTGATTTTCGCGAAGACTTGGCAAATATTTGCCAAGACTTGTGCTATTGGCTCGACAGGTAATGCCAATAGCTATAAGCGCGAGATATTCATGAGATCCCCTCAGAGCCCAACGGTGGAAAAAATCTGCCGCTTCATTTACATTTACAACCTTTGCACACGTACGGTATGGGCATGATGCCGATCGATGCCATATTGCACATATACTTTGTTTGCGAGATCTTGGCTTGGTTTTCGCCAACCTATTAAGATGCTAAATATTTGCCAAGACTTGGCGCAAATGTTGCCGAATTTTCGTCGAATGTTTGCCAATAAGTAATTTGCCAAGACTTGGTGATTACTAGTCAAGACTTATTTGTCAATTAAGAAAAGGCTTTACGCGCGTCTTGAGAATGCATCTGCTGTAAGAAGTTATTTGTTGTACCGAGAATTCGGTAGAGTCTGTCACCTGACTGGGAAAGTCGGGACAAAACGGAGTAGGAAAATAAGTGAAAAATGTACATTGTATGACACGGACAGTAGCTTTATTCTGTGAAAAACAATCGCTTTGGCAGATTGATCTTGACGTAACTTCCTGCATGCGCAGCCTGACTTCTGTGCTGTGTTACAAACTGGATACGAAAGGCGGGAAGAAAACAACGCAGCTTCGCACAAGCTGCACTTGGGTCGTATCGATCGATGAATACAACACTGACATTTCAGTCGTAAAGATACATTAACTCGGAGATAATCCCGTAATGTATTTTCTTATCTGAGTCAGTCCTTCTCATAATTCGTACGTAAAACTATCCATCATGCTTCTCGTTGACGTAAGCTTCATCACATTGCCTCCTTTTGTGAACCTCGTCAAAGTAAGACACATCATCTTCAAAGAACATTCAAATAGAATGGCTGTGACTATGACTGACTAGTACATAGCATGTCGATATTGTGCACGCTTGATCCACCGAAAATGACGTTCCTAAACTACTGATTGTGGAGATTTCGTCGGATATAGTTGACAGTATTGTTCGTGCCGTATTTAGTCAAGGATGGTATGCAAGGTGTTCTTCCGACGCTTTTGAAACAATTTCTTCGTTCTTCTTTATGCGTGCTCTACAATCGCGCCTTCCATGAATGTAAAGGTTCTATATGCGTTTCGGATAATCGTTGCCTGAAAAATGCTGCGCGTACACTTCAACAATGTACGAGCTATCGGCTCAAAAAATACATCTAAGTAGATAGGAGAAGATGATGTTTTTATTGACGACCAAGTTCGTCCTCCTGATTTTCTTCTGTTTCTTCTCTTGATTACGCTCTGATCTTACTTTTGCTGCTTCTTGCTTCTTCTCTTTCTGCTCCTCTCGATCCTGTTCCTGTTCCTTTTTTTATTTCCTCCTCCTTTCCTCCTCCTCCTCCCCCTCCCCTTCCCCCTCCCCCTCCCCCTCCCTCTCCCCTCCTCCTCCTCCTCCTCCTCCTCCTCCTCCTCCTCCTCCTCCTCCTCCTCCTCCTCCTCCTCCTCCTCCTCCTCCTCCTCCTCTTCCTCCTCCTCTTCCTTCTCCTCCTTCTCCTCTCCCTCCTCCTTCTCCTCTCACTCCTCCTTCTCCTCTCCCTCCTCCTCTCTCTTCTCCTCCTCTCCCTCCTACTCTTGGGATATCGGCATTATTTTTTCCTCCTTCTCGTCCTCCTCTCCCTCCTCCTCCTCCTCCTCTCTCTCTCCTCCTCCTCTCTCTCTCCTCCTCCTTCTCCTCTCCCTCCTCCTCCTCCTCTCTCTCCTCCTCCTCTCTCTTCTGCTCTTGGGATATTGGTATTATTTTTTTCCGGTCGCTGCGTTTCCTGTAAGGTCGACTGGCAAAGTACCTGGCATTTCCTTCATTCCAGCGTGCAAAATTTTCTGCTTTTACAAAAACTCCCCTTGCATTTGAGGAACTGCTCAAATAATAATAATAAGTAAGATTACTGGCGCTTCGCTATTCCCTTCTGAAATCTCTCTTGCACGACCTCTCTCCCGACCCGAGTCCCAAAGGACATTGTTTCCATCACGCTCCGAGTATCATGAAAGGCCTTTACATGTACTGGGCTGATCCAGTCTCGAGAGACTCCCAAGTTCACAGTCCAAGCCACACTGCCGTCTACACCGGGCTTTTGCTGTCCAACTACACCACTGTTCAATCACTTCACTGCCCATTCACTCCTCTGTCCATCTACTCCACTGTCCATCCACTCCTCTGTCCATCTACTCCACTGTCCATCCACTCCTCTGTCCATCCACTCCTCTGTCCATCTACTCCACTGTCCATCTACTCCACTGTCCATCTACTCCACTGTCCATCTACTCCACTGTTCATCTACTCCACTGTCCATACACTACTCTGTCCATCCACTCCACTGTCCATCCACTCCACGGTCCATCCACTCCTCTGTCCATCTACTCCAATGTCCATCTACTCCACTGTCCATCCACTCCACTGTTCATCAACTCCACTGTTTATCCTTTTCTCTGTCCATCCACTCCACTGTCCATCCACTCCACTGTTCATCAACTCCACTGTTTATCCACTTCTCTGTCCATCCACTCCACTGTCCATCCACTCCACTGTCCATCAACTCCACTGTTTATCCACTTCTCTGTCCATCCACTCCACTGTCCATCAACTCCACTGTTTATCCACTTCTCTGTCCATCCACTCCACTGTCCATCCACTCCACTGTCCATCAACTCCACTGTTTATCCACTTCTCTGTCCATTCACTCCACTGTCCACCCACTCCACTGTCCATCCACTCCACTGTCCACCCACTCCACTGTCCATCCACTCCACTGTCCATCCATTCCACTGTCCACCCACTCCACTGTCCACCCATTCCACTGTCAATCTACTCCTCTGTCAATCCACTCCACTCTCCAACTACTCCACTGTCCACCCACTTCATTGTCCTTCTACTATACTGTCCATTCACACCACTGTCCATCCACTCCACTGTCCATCCATTCCACTGTCCACCCACTCCACTGTCCACCCACTTCATTGTCCACCTACTCCTCTGTCAATCCACTCCACTCTCCAACTACTCCACTGTCCATCCTCTCCACTGTCCTTCTACTCTACTGTCCATTCACACCACTGTCCACCCACTCCACTGTCCATCCACTCCACTGTCCATCCATTCCACTGTCCACCCACTCCACTGTCCACCCATTCCACTGTCAATCTACTCCTCTGTCAATCCACTCCACTCTCCAACTACTCCACTGTCCACCCACTTCATTGTCCTTCTACTATACTGTCCATTCACACCACTGTCCATCCATTCCACTGTCCACCCACTCCACTGTCCACCCACTTCATTGTCCACCTACTCCTCTGTCAATCCACTCCACTCTCCAACTACTCCACTGTCCATCCTCTCCACTGTCCTTCTACTCTACTGTCCATTCACACCACTGTCCATCCACTCCTCTGTCCAACCAATTCGCAATCCATCAACACCACTGTCCATTCAAACCATTGTCCATCTACTCTACTGTCCAACCACTCAATTGTCTATCCACACCACTGACCATCACCACTGTCCATCCAGTCCACTGTCCATCCACACCCCTGTCCATCACCACTGCCCATCCACTCCACTGTCCATCTACTTTACTGTCCATCCACTCCATTGTCCATCCACTTCTGCTTCTGTACTCCCTCTAGCCAGAGTGCCTCCAGTTCCACCACTGGAGACAATTTCTGGTCATGCCTCCTTTGGGGCCACGCCATTTGTGTCTGGTTACCATGGCAACTGCATGCTATCTGGGCATTTCGCACTGCTCCTACTGTCCAGCTTTGGTAAAAATGCGACTCAGGGGAGAAAATCTACCAAAAGTTTTCTATGCATACCCCCACTTACAGACAGTAAATATTGAATCTGATTGATGTGTACTTTCAAAAATGTCCTGACGCATGAATTTGAACCTTGACAAGAATTATTTTTACATCTTGCAAGTATTCATATGGAAAGAGGGAGTCGACACAGATCATTCATGCTCTCTGAAGTGTATATGTTACAGTCAAATCGGGAAATCAGGCATTCTCCGAGAATGCCTGAAAGTTTAGGCATTCACGGTAAATACCTGGTTTGACCAGGCAATTCCGGTAATGACTGAAAATGTTCAGGCATTATCGGTGATTGACTGAAATAGGCTGTCAGGCATTGTCGGAGAATGCCTGCCACTCACAATCTGTGTTTCTGGTGAGAGTCAAAGCATTTCAAGCACTGTAAAACTTTGAATGGCTGGGGTCGTAATTGTACTCTCTCTCTCTCTCTCTCTCTCTCTCTCTCTCTCTCTCTCTCTCTCTCTCTCTCTCTCTCTTAATTTGAAGGCATTCAATTAAAGAACATAATGATGAAATCAGTTTAATGTTTAATTCTAACAACTCAAATGTACATTAAAACATAACTTTCTGTCAACAGTTCATTTGTTTCTGTCACGACTCAGTTTTTTATTATTTATTTCTTTAGGAATTTATAAAGATAAATGTGGTAGCATGTGGTGGTACTTTAAGCCCATCTAGCCCTCTTGTACCTTTAAGTGTTTTGCAAGGTCAGCTGACTAAGCATAATTCAGAACGTTTTGCACGTGCTTTTTGGTTTTGCAGTGGCTCGAGCAGAGCATTCTTTTCGTGCATGATTGGATTGATTAGCGTCCGCATCACTTATAAATAGGGAGGAGTATAATGAGGAAAGGAGAATGATAATTGACTAAGATTTTTTATGAGTAAGCCCGGTGTGGGCGGTTTTTGTTTAAAGAAAAGATTTCTGATTAGTAATGTTTCCCCTGTTGGTTCGGAGTAAGAGCCGGCCCACGGCGTCTCTCTGTGCGTTTCTTGAGAGGAGAATATCTGGGAACACCGTGGCTGAGTTAGCGTTTACTCTGGACTGTTTTAGTGATTTTCGTGCCCGATAGCCTTGCATGACCTAAGGGGGCTGATGGGCCGAGTGGCTCCATCCATGCAGTCCAGAGTGTTGTTTACAGTTGCGGGGAGTGGAGATAGAATTGGTGGACAGAAGTGTACTAAGTACGATGTTTGAGCCGCTGGGCAAGTTTTAAAGGTTTTTCATTTGTAACTGTTTTCTTTTCTTCTTTCTTTTTTCCATTTGTTTTCAGTTAGTGTGAGTTTTGTTTGGAAGATGGAGTAATTGAGTCGATTGTTTAAGTCTGATTTGGTTTGTGGCGTCTTTGCCTTTAAATGTGATTAGTGACTGAGGAAGGATTTTCCCTTTTTTTTTAAACTGTCCGGTTGGGGGTCTAGCCACCTTCCACCTACCCCAACCGTGACAGTTTCCACTAGTCAAGGATTGGTGACATCGACTGTTGCACTTCAGTTTTTCTTTGAACCATTTGCACCGATTGTTTTGGCATTTCTTTGCACCCGAACAGCTGCACTTGACGTATCCTTGTCCTCCACTTTGGGAGCCCAGGATGACTGCCTCTCGAAGACTTACGTGCTTAACACAATTCATTTCACTCAAAGACAACAGTTTTTGTGGACACAGTTCGAACTCGTTTCTGGTGTAGGCTCCTTTTAAAATCCCATGCTTGGTCACCAGTGTGTAGTTGTCATTTTCACTCCTGTCAAGAATCACCTCCAGGAAATTCCGCATGTCTCTACGGCCTCTATGGGTATAGCGACGTTATCACCTCTCTGTCCATGACCGAGATCCAAGCGACTCCGCTTCACCATTCTTTCTGCTTGCTGGAGCTGACATACCCTGCTAGCTTGTCTGTGGTGGTGAATTTGTTTATATTTTATGTCAAGCAATGCCACACTGTCATCAGTCACCAACTCCTCAGTACTGATGTTTGCATTTCCAAGGTGGATGTTGGCAGTGTTACCCTGGGGTTCAGACCTAGTCAAACAATACGAGATTTTTTTTAATTAGATACTTCCGTTTTCCATCATCTCTTCAAGTATTTGAAAATATTTTGACTTCGGCATCAAGTGTTTTTCATTTTTGGCGTACTTTTGAAAGAGTAACCGATTAAATCGGACTTCCACCGATTCTGTTTCCTCCATTGCTACCCTCAGCATTGAGAGCAACGTCACAATGGAACTAGCATTATACTGAAAGTGAACTCCAGTCACTCCAAACTCAGCGAAAAGGGAAAACAGTTAAAGAGACAATGAGAGAGACTCACATAAGAGAAACTCACAATAAATTAAGGCCGGCTATGTAAAACAAACTCTAATCACTCCGAACTCCGGGAAAAAACTAACTATAAATTTATGCAAGGCAGGCTATGTAAAAACAGACAAGGTCTCAGGTCACACATGGAAGAGAAACTCACTAAAAATGCATGCAAGGCAGACTATGTAAAATCAGACAAGGTCAGAACAACCCGTTTTGCCTAACAGTCAGGCAAAATGGGAAATTTGTAAAAGTAGTTTTTAGTCATTTCTTGATGATGCCTGAAAATTTTCAGTCATTACCGGTATTGCCTGATCAAACCAGGGATTTACTGTGAATACCTAAACTTTCAGGCATTCTCGGAGAATGCCTGATTTCCCGATTTGACTGTAACATAATAGATTTTCACTGGAAGGTGAAACTCAGCAAAGCGCCATTGTTAAATGCCCTTTTTCCCCCATAGATGAGCGCATTTACAACCGTCGTTCTTACACCCTTCATGTCTCGCTGAGGCTTTAATCAAAGACGCGACACGCAAGAAGACTCAACTCCCCAAGGTATATCTCAGACTTTGATACCAGAACACCGTGCTGGGAAGGCCACAGGACAGACAGTGGAGAAGCCTCGAGTCTTGCTGGAAACTGGCTGCTCATTACGTGGCTGTTGGCCAGGTCAGACGAGACCCTTGGTCTCATTCTAGTAAACTAGAGATTTCGCCTACCGGCAAAAGTATCTCTAGCACAGTTCACATCACGTGATGGAAGGTTTTTGGCCAATTTATGCAAACGGAGGTCACACGAGAGGCTTGTGGGATAGCCGATGTGCTCCCTGACATACGCCGTTAAAGTAGTTCTAAGACTATTTCGCACAAAACTCTTAACTTACTCTTGTTGAGACAACAAAGAAGCGTTTATTCGATACAATAAAATGTTTGTGTTGAAATGGAAACAAGTTTTGACATCTGATTGATTTCTGTAAAAAGTGAAGAGAAAAATTGTATCAGAACGAACTATTTTTGGCGCAAGGCTGTAATGCGAAAGGTCAAGCCTATTGCGCATTCATTGCGAACTCCGTCGGGGTTTCCGGGTTCGATTCTGCGCTCACCTTTACCTGACTGTTGGCCGGGTTTACAGAATGCCCTTGGTCTTAGCGGGCGGCATTAGCAGGCAACTCGAGCGCCATTCCCCATTGATTACACGAGGGAGGATCCTCACGGGAAGCGAAATTGAATTTCGGAAACCCCGAGTTTCTGGGTGCGAGGGTGACGGACCTTGGCAGTCCCCATTCTTCCCACAGGCCTCGCCGCCACTGCAGCGGAGGTTCGGGTCCTGCGTGATGACGTCATAAAACGCGGCCGTTTCCGCATGGAAAGATGATGTCAGAGCAAAGGAGCCATTGCGTTTGGAGGAAAAGGTCGCTGCAATCTGCAAAAACGATGACGACGCAAGAGGTTTTGATTGCGTTAGGCGTCGTGGGCATCGCTATTGGAGAACTGTCGGCAATCTGGGCGCGTCGGGCAGGTGTTGGACAGGCCCATCACGGCAATTAGGAGACGCCGAACCTTCCAATGCAGCTGTAAACGTTCCAAAGGTCAGAGGTGGACGTGTGGCAACACCAGCAAGACACCCCACCCACCTCCTCCTCACCACTCACCACCCTGACCCCCCCCCGCTACACTTCATACTCTGTAGCAAACGAAGTTCTGTAAGTATGAATATTTACTGCATCGTCTTCGAGGACAAAATGTTAAGAAACTTAAGCAAATAAATGAGGTGTTCAGCCATCTTACTGTGTTCTCAGCACGTGTAGTTCACGTCAAGCAACATTCTGGTGTACCGGAATGGCCCGAGAAGCTGCTTAGTGCAACCCTTGATGCTGAAGTTTAGTTTTCTAGATAAAATAATATATTTCTTTTTTAGCATGGTCGTAAATAACACAGTGATATTTTGTAAAATTCGACCAACTTTCGTGTTCCTCATTCCGTGAATACACTAATTTCTTGTTCTCTTTAAAACCATTACTGCCACGATTTTCCCCCTTCTCTCCTCAACATTTCCCGCTAAAATCTATTGTCACGAACATTCCAAAAACAAACCAAAATCCCCCAAAAGCTCTTTTTTCTCTTTGGTAATAGCATTCCTTTAAACAGCAAGCAAGAGGATAAGTTAAATCAGGATGTAGACGATAATGGAGATGGTGAGTGGGGATTTAAGCATTCACAAAAAGGGACGCTAGGCATTATTGGGTTAACTTTGCCTCCAAACTGGATTAAAAAACGTGCCGTAGCTTTCCAGATAATGCCAGTGCGTTGCAAGCATTGTCAGAGTGACGTGTTACAGCTGGTAAATCTGAAAAGACTGTTGAATAGAGGAGAGGCCAGCGATTTCAAACTTGGAGTAAGCAATTGAGTACTTTATTGTGATAGAGCCTAAATGTCAGGTAGTGCAACTCCATGCTTGTCAAAGAGCCGGGCATACCGCTCTCGTCTGATATAATTTGGCTGGAATATTTTTAATAGCTTTATATGCATTTCTTTCCGTTGGTTTTCTTTGCTCCAATTTCAATTTAAAGAAGCTTATTTCAGTAACACCTGATCATGTCAACCAATTTTCACAATAACTGTACCATAGCTTATATCCTGATAACATTCCAACGGCAATCCAAAGTGGACTTCATCCCTGACAAACTCTGAGGAATCTCAGCCGCATAGTCTGACAAGGGTCATATTGACCACAGCGTGCCCTTTCTTCCTGACCAAACGTGAGCATCGGCACACATCTTTACTTTATCTCCACCTGACCAGGCGGTGGGAGTACTGACTCAGTAATGGAAGGCAATCTTCCTGTCTGCCTCACATTGTCCCGTCTGGCACCTCCTTCCTTGTTGGCATGACTACCTTGCAGGCTCTTAGAGCGTCTGGAAGCGATAAGCTCCTCCTGAGATTGCCATGGAATATGGTCTGAATGATACGTCGTATCCACCCTACTGCGATTTATGTGGACTTTTGTTTACGTGATCAGGCGTCAATCAGTTGAAATCATGTTATAGGTTAGTATAATTAGAAACAAGAGGAAGTATAGCAGCTGGTAGCATGCGTCACAGTGTGAGGCGTGCGCACACACGCGCGCACCCACACAAATACACACACGCACGCGCACACACGGAAACATTTACGCACTCGCGCACGCACAAACACATACACGCAGAGAGAGAGAGGAGAGAGAGAGAGAGAGAGAGAGAACAACAACAACAAAACAGTTTATTGTGTAGGCCTTTGGCCCATTACAATTGGATAGAAAACATTATATTGCCAAGAGAGAGAGAGAGAGAGAGAGAGAGAGAGAGAGAGAGAGAGAGAGAGCCATTACAATTGGATAGAAAACATTATATTGCCAAGAGAGAGAGAGAGAGAGAGAGAGAGAGAGAGAGATTCAGCTCGTCTCAGTTCTCTTTTTCACGCTATCCACAATAGGAGCAGCACTGATGCAGGACAGGAAAGGCCAGACACTGCTGAAAGAGATGAAATCGGTCGATATTAGGAGCTCTATGCTTACGGATGGCAGAGGATACCGAACGAAAGAACGGACGGACGGACGGACGAATGAACGAACGAACGAACGAACGAACGGACAGTTGGTTTGTTGTTAAGCCACTGGCCCTTCACTACATCATCACCCCCCAAAATATGTTACAGAATACTTGCATAAGCTTCTTCAGTCACCGCAATAAAGACTGCCTCCTCTCTCCTTTAAACGCATAGTACGATACTACACTGCAACGGACCTGATCACATTCGTATCTTGTGCCGTCAGCAGAATCTTTACGTACACCACTGAGATGCTCGGGAGGCTTCTAGTGTACTTGCATCTCTAATCTTCATAAGCTGGGCATTCAAGTAGGAAATTCTTTTCACATTTGTCTGTTTCATAACATGCTGGATGGCGATCAGCAGAGAATGGCAATCAGAAGTGACGCACTGGAAGCCATGGACACGCGTCGATGACCAGCAACACAAGACTGAGACCCGTGCAAGCAGATCGATGGACATTGCGCGTCCAGGATCAATGGACAGAAAGGCCATGTCAAGTCTCATCACGGTCAGGATGGGCACGATGCTGGGGTTTCGCACAGTGATCTGCCCGTTGTTTGTTTACGGCTTGACTTTTACCTGAACAATTTAATCGGCAACTCCTGTAAAGTTTTTTTAAACCGAATATTTAAGAAGAGTTCTTCCATCTGTTATACAGCATCGCTTTTTCCAGTAACTTTTTTCTGTTTTGTGACACATTGCTCAGACTGTTTGCTTACATATTCAACAATACAAAAATGGTATTTGTTCTACAAGGAAAGGAAGGTACTAAGACTAGACATCTAGTTCATGCACAGGACGATACATTTCAGAGTATGCATATGTGGAAGTATGTGTCTCTCGCTCTCTGTCTCTCGCTCTCTGTCTCTCGCTCTGTCTGTGTGTGTGTGTGTGTGTGTGTGTGTGTGTGTGTGTGTGTGTATGTGTGTGTGTATGTGTCGCGACCACACCCGCTGGGTGGGCCCTTACCCTCTCAGGCAGAAGGAGTCAGGAACTCAAACCCTATTTAAACAATTACTGACACACTTTTAGAAACAACAAATATTTATTAACCCCACCCTCAGCACCCCCAGAATGAAATGGAAACGGCGGAAGGGATGGTTGGTGATGATATCCGATGAACAAGGATGCAACTTATGTAAACTAGCAATGACAAATCAAACAGTTCTATCACACTGTTACAAGTAGTATTAAAAGATTATCAATCTTTCTGTGGCTCGTTAAATGTCTAGGGTACTTCTTACTACTTGGCACCTTCCAATCAAAACCATTCGCACAAGGATGACGTATGGACGCAAATGATGACTGGGATTCCTAAATCAAAGTTCAAATTCAGTTTAATCAATAATAGACAAATTGGTCATGAGTGATAATTTCGACACAATAATTACTAAGGCATGGTGATACTGAAACGCATTGCAAAATGTAATGAACCCTTCCCCAGAATTAAATAATAACTAATTAAGTGGGCTGCCAAGCCAGGAATGAACTATACTCGCATTTCAGATCTGTCGTGGCTTTCCGCCAATCCGTAGCGAGCTCGCTTTCCACTGAATGGAATTCCACACACACTATTTGGGGAGAGGGGGTTTGGGGGGGGGGGATGTCTATTCATGGACGCACTTCCTACACACAAGACGAAACGGGAGGTTTGCCTCTGGTGATAAGGCGTTGAGATTTCTCGATTCTCATAGAGGTGACGGAGGTCTTGACTTGAATTGGAGTCAGGCAATGTAGAAGTCCCGGCGAAAATGCGTAGTCAGACGTCAGGCAGGGGCAATCGAGCAGACGGCGAAAATCCTTCCCTCAGCGGGCAGTCCGGCAGGCGAGACGACTTGAACAGGTGATGGGGGAGGGGAGCGAGGTGAGAAGCGGTCCGAGCTTTCCCGCTACTGGCTTTCTCAGGAGTTGGAGAAATTTCTAAAGACCATTTCTCCTCACAGGTTGGTCAGCAGATAGTTCACTCAGGAGAGGAAAACGTTGCAAGAACGAAAACTCGCAATACCTTATGCATAGATCCTCCCCGCAGTCAAAAGTGAGGGCAGTCCACCATTGAGTTTTCTGTCTACCCACAGCCACTTGACATAGCTTACGGGGCACATTTCGTCAGCGGACGAAACTTTATCAGCCTTCACTGATAGTTCATCACGTGGCTGTCTCGGTGAAAATTCTGCTACGGGCACGCCTGTGATCCCAAAACAAGGGTTTAAATACAAC
Source organism: Theodoxus fluviatilis (assembly GCA_034096865.1). Classification (NCBI taxonomy): domain Eukaryota; kingdom Metazoa; phylum Mollusca; class Gastropoda; order Cycloneritida; family Neritidae; genus Theodoxus; species Theodoxus fluviatilis. The sequence goes on along the minus strand of JAWQFJ010013376.1, from coordinate 45,507 downwards.
AGCAAAAGTCTACCTGTTGTCCTTGACCAATCACAGCGTTGGAGGATGTCTTGATTCACGATCTCATATCAAACGACCAATCAAATGTTTACATAGCCATCTACTCTCCCATTGAACAACAACTGAGCAGTCTCATTAGTCCGTTCCCTGGAAAGTTCACTGCAGATTGGTCAATGGCAGAGCGTAAATCGAGATGAATAATATATCCTCCTAAACGTTCCACTAAGTTCATTTCTGTATTGGAAGGAAAACAAGGTTCACTGTTCGTTTTCCCTTCCAAAACTCCATTCACCATATAAAAACCGCTGGCGCTGAACCTCCAGGTTTTGGCACACACAAAAAATTGGGTTCAAACCCGCAATCTCTCGAGAAAAGAGGGGGGGAAAAACACACACAAAAACACAAAAAACAGGTCGGGTTCGAAAAAAGTTTCAGCGCGGATTCGAATCCGTTCACGCATGACCTAACGTTACAATTGTCCAGCGCTTTACCATCTGAGCCATTCATTTGGCAACTGACGTTACTACGTGTTTGTAAAGGAATTATAACGTTCTTTTCTGTAAACTCCCTCGCTTCATATTTTGCACTGTAAATTGTATAAAAATGGATGATAGTTCATGAAATTTGAGTGGTCTTGTACATTTTAGGATACTTAAGGTCTATTTCTGCCAAGTTTATTATCGATTCACTGCCATTAGGCCAAGCCAACAGACTATCAGTACCAAGTTGTTGCGCTTAAGTCAGGACAGACAGAACGAACGAACGAACTTTATTTTACAAGGGTAGTGAATTTGGCAGTCTTGCCTTTCTTACTTACATTCAGCCCTTGAGCAAAATATTTCAAATGTGGTAAGGAGAGAAGAGAGACGAGAGAGAGACAGAGAGAGAAGACAGAGAGAGAGACAGAGAGAGAGACAGAGACAGAGAGAGAGGACAGGAGAGAGGGGTGGCGAGGGGAGGCTGGGAACAAAGGGGAGGAAGGGAATGCGAGAATGAGAGTAAGATGGTGGGTTGGGAGAGAGGAGAGATCGAGAGAGAAGAGAGAGAGATCGGGAGAGAGAGAGAGACGAGAGAGAGAGAGAGAGAGGGAGAGAGAGACAGAGAGAGAGACACGGAGAGAGACACACAGAGAGAGACTACACGAGAGAGACAGAGGAGAGAGAGGACAGAGAGGAGACAGAGAGAGGAGTGAGAGACAGAGAGGGGGGGGGGGAGGGAAGCCTGGGAAAAGGAGAGGAAGGGTAAGAGTAGGATCGAAGAAGTAAGAGGGTGGGTGGGAGAGGAGAGAGAGAGAGAGAGTAGAAGAGAGAGAGGGAGGGAGAGAAAGAAGGGGGGGAGGGGGAGCTGGGAAAAGGGGGATGGAAAATTTAAGGGAAAGAGGAGAAGAGTAGGAGAGGTGTGGGTGGGAGAGAGAATAGAGAGAGAGAGAGAGAGAGAGAGAGGAGAGAGACTGAGAGACCAGAGAGAGAGAGAGTGAGGGAGTAGCCATAAGTACTGATCAAAAGATCAGATAAAGGCCCTCGCGAGCCTAAGACATCTGAGGACATATCTATCTATCTAAATTAATTCCTCACTATAAACTGTCCTCGCAAATGACGTCACGTTATTGATGACGTCGCACATGTTTGGAATTTCGCCATTTCCTCCCCACGCGTGTTTCGAAAATTCTTCTGGCATATAGGATCGAAAATCTCCTCGGCAAATGACGGTCACTTTATTCGACGTCAAATGAGAACGTCACAGAGTTTGCAAAATGGATGTCTGTTGAATTCGTTTTCATTAAAACACCAAAATGCTAACAAGTCAATCTCTTTTCAAACCTCGATTCTGGAAAATTTGCATAATATTGAAAATGGGACCTAACTCTCCAGTCAGTGTGGCCAAAAATCTCAAGGAAAGCACAGTCCAGATAAGTTTTGGAAGATATAGAGCCGTGGAGACGGACAGGCACAGACACACACACACACACACACACAGACAGACTAATAAAAACCGCTGGCGCTGAACCTCCAGGTTTTGGCATATTTAAAAAAAAGAAAAAGATCGGGTTCGAACCCGCAACCTCTCGAGAAAAGATGGGGAAAAAACACACATGAACAAAAACACAATAAACCAGGTCGGGTTGGAACCCACAACCTCTCGAAAAAAGAAAAGAAAAAAGTTTCAGCGCAGAATCGAACCTGGTCATGCATGACCACGAGTCCAATGCTCTACCACACGAGCCATTAGACTTAGAGAATTGATATGACACTGAGACAAAAGTTCGCCACCCTAAAGTGGACAATGCTGGTGGAAAAAAAATCTATATTTTCATTTGTTTGTTTGTGTTTCATGAAAGTGTTGTGTATGAAGTATCTTTATTTATGGATAAAAAGATAATAGTTGTTGTGGGTTTTCTGTAATTCTTTGTTAATGCCGACGCTGGACATCTGATGGTGGTTACAGGAGGACTAAAATGTAAAGCTATTTCTGATTTGAAGAAAAAAATTGCGCGATCGCGTAATGCTGAAAACCAGCAAAATTGAAACGTTCTCCGCCAACTGTGGAACAGAACGAGTCAATCCTGTTAACACGATGCATAACTGGTAGATTTTTAGGCTAGATTCGCTTCGAAAAGTTGCAGATAATCTGATGGTGTTAGACTGCAAGTGTAACTTTTCTGACTTGCATTCCACTCAACACATTTTTGACTTGGTGGACATGTACTCGATTAATTGACTCGATTAAATTGAACTGATGTATTTGATATAAATTTGTATTAATCCTGAAAAATTATGAAATCATACTTCATTCATTCGCGCATTAGTCTTGGCAGCGTTCAGCGAACGAAGTAAACATCAAACTACTTGGACCATAACGTCAGAGCGAGTAGCAGACGAAACTTCACCGTCACGTGACACAAACCGGCCAATCAGAAGCGATGACGCCGGATGTGAAGTTCCTGCTATCTTACGGTGGTAATAATCGGGCAAAGTCTGAATAATCTGAGAAAGAAACTCGAATTGGTTCATTATTTGTATGAATGCGAGTTTTTTGGTCGACTTCGGTAAATTTCGCGCTGCCTCGCAGTGATGATTGTATACGAAGCTGTCGTCTGATAGGCGAAAGCGATCCGCGAAGCCAGCGGTTTCGACCATATCAAAGATCCTATATACACTAAGATGACTCACTCCAATACTTTGAGCTTCAGATAGTGCCTCACGAGGAGCGCACATGTTTGTGATGTAAAACGTGACCTTCATTACAGTATTACACTACGAGTGATCTTATCCGATACCAGTTGATGTTTTACCCCTCTGCTAAGATTATAATACAACTCATTCGAATTTTACATGAAACATTTAGTTATCTCGATCGTCTGCTGGCGTAGTGGCTACGGTTCGATCGTGTTCGTCTGCTTGGTTCGTAGTGTTGATCATTATGAATGGTGTTTCTTGAAATAAGGTCAGTAAGCCTATATGTTAATTTATAACGCTAATATAACCCTGGGCTGTCTTAATTTATCAAAGCTGTATGTTGATTGCGTCAATAGGTCGTGAAATACATTTTACAAATCCAAGCTTCTCGTACTTCTATTTATAGCTGACGCGCGGACCTCAGCGGCACCAGGATAGATTATAAATACATTGTTGTCCTCGAACCTGCCTGCTGTTGACATCGTGTACAATGCTAGTATTGTCTGATGCTATGAAATACGTTCACCAGTAAAAGGTCCAACACATGGAGAGAGACAGACACAGACCTACACACCACAACACATGGAGACAGTCACAGACCTACACACCACAAAACACATGGAGACAGACAGTCACAGACCTACACACCATCTTTGAAGTGCTGCAAGAACAAAACAAAACAAACAAAATGTTTTCCCCCCTTTTTATTATCGATTCACTGCCATTAGGCCAAGCCAACAGACTACCAGTACCAAGTTGTTGCGCTTAAGTCAGGACAGACAGAACGAACGAACGAACTTTATTTTACAAGGGTAGTGAATTAGGCAGTACAGTAGTCGCCGCTTATTAAAAACACATTGGGACCGAACAAAAGTGTTTTTAATAAGCGGCGTTTTTATTAACCGTTTGCTTGTTGAACATGTCCATCAGTAACGAAGTAAATCCGGACCTTACCAACTGTATTTAAAAAACGGCTGTTTTTATTAACCGCGTGTTTTATAAGCGGCGACTACTGTATTGCCTTTCTTACTTACATTCAGCCTTTGAGGCAAAATATTCAAATGTGGTAAGAGAGAGAGAGAGAGAGAGAGAGAGAGAGAGAGAGAGAGAGAGAGAGAGAGAGAGAGAGAGAGAGAGACAGAGAGAGAGAGACAGAGAGAGAGAGACAGAGAGAGAGACAGAGAGAGAGACAGAGAGAGTGAGAGAGAGGGGGGGGGGGAGGGGGAGCTGGAAAAGGGGAGAAGGGAAGACGAGAATGAGAGTAAGAGGGTGAGTGGGAGAGAGAGAGAGAGAGAGAGAGAGAGAGAGACAGAGAGAGAGAGAGAGAGAGAGAGAGAGCGAGACAGAGAGAGAGAGACAGAGAGAGAGTGAGAGTAGCCATAAGTACTGATCAAAAGATCAGATAAAGGCCTTGCGGCCTAAGACATCTGAGGACATATCTATCTAAATCATTCTCTGTCCTCGCAAATGACGTCACGAATTCTATTCTATTCTATTCTATTCACCCTACTTCACAAATCTCCTCGCAAATGACGTCACGTTCATTCGACGTCAAATGATGACGTCACAGATTTTGCAAAATGGAGTCTGTTGAATTGTTTTCATTGAAACACCAAAATGTAAAAAAGTCACTTTCTGTTAAAACCTCGATTCTGAAAATTTGATAATATTGAATCGGACCTAACTTCCAGTCAGTGTGCAAAATCTCAAGGAAATCCGTCCAGTAGTTTTTGAGATATAAGCCGTGGAGACGGGACAGACAGACAGACACACACACACACACACACACACACACAGACAGATAAAGTCTGTAGGACCTCCAGTAAACCTGGAGGGATAAAGTCTGTAGGACCTCCAGTAAACCTGGAGGGATAAATTCCAACATCCACACTGGCTTGGCAGCAATATCAAAATACACTATGGCTTGGCAGGTAATTCCCAACCCACTATATGATATAACCACAACCAAGAGCAAATGGGATAAAAACCGCTGGCGCTGAACCTCCAGGTTTTGGAGAGAAAAAAAGAAGATCGGGTTCGAACCCGCAACCTCTCGAGAAAAGAGGAGGAAAAAACGCACACACACACAAACACAAAAAACCAGGTCGGGTTCGAACCCACAACCCCTCGAAAAAAGAGAAGAAAAAAAAGTTTCAGCACAGAATCGAACCTGGTCATGCATGACCAAGAGCCCAATACTCTACCAACTGTGCCATTGAAAACTTGTATGTATATGAAGCATTTATAACGACCTTGTCATAAACCCCCGTGGTTCGTATTTTGCACTGTAAATTGTAGAAAAATGGATGATAGCATGAACTGTTTGGTATTTCATACGGATCTAACCCATCAACGTCAATATTCTTCTCGTAGTATCGCATTTTGGCGTCTGCTGGTAGAGGTTCAACATCGAAGCGTTTTGCTGAAGTAGGATAGATAACTCTGTTTGACTCGATGTCATTACGCTGAAAATTAATGGTCGTTGTCCCCAACATTTCCGGGACAGGGATTGATTAAATCATCATATTTTTGTGACACTGAGACCAGACCATCAAAACAATTAGCACTAGGCCTTGAATCAAATCGTCGTACGAGATCTTACGTTGACTGCAAATGTGCAACAGTGCCGAGTGATTGTGTCGACATTCAGTTAGTTTGCTAGGCGATTCCACCACGACAACGGCACGATTCTAACGCATCCTGAAGAAGGCTGAAATGGTCGGTGTCGGTGGTCGTTGTGACTTTTGACCGGTACTGTACTCCATGCACCTTAACGGTCCGTGTGATTCGGGTGTAATCTTAAGCTTAACGATGTTTATTGGCAGTATTACACCCGAATCACGCAGCTGAGTGCGAGAATCTGGGTCACGTGTCGGCGTCTATTTTCATGGCTGGAGAGTGCCTGGCTAAAGTGCGTTAGAATCGTGCCCTTTTCACCCTCATTCCAAGCTTTTAACCAGCGAAGGCAACGATCTAGATGGTACATATACTTTACCGGTTTCACAAATGGAATGAATTTGACGCCAACACAGCGTAGTATCGCTTTTTTGCGTCTGCTGGTAGACGTTCATAATACAAAGAAGCCAAATGCTGTTTTGTGAACGTAGGAAAAGAGTTTGACTCGATTAGGCTCTCACATCTATTGACTATGGAGGGAGGTGCTTTGAGTGTACGAAATCCATTATCCTGAAAATTCTACTCGCAAATGACGTCACGTTATACGACGTCAAATGATGACGTCACAGATTTTGCAAAATGGAGTCTGTTGAATTGTTTTCATTGAAACACCAAAATGTAAAAAAGTCACTTTCTTTTAAAACCTCGATTCTGAAAAGTTGATAATATTGAATGGGACCTAACTTCCAGTCAGTGTGCAAAATCTCAAGGAAATCCGTCCAGTAGTTTTTGAGATATAGGCCGTGGAGACGGGACAGACAGACAGACACACACACAGACAGACTAATAAAGTCTGTAGGACCTCCAGTAAACCTGGAGGGAAAATATGCGTTTCGTAACACACACACACACACCTTCACCCCATCACATGTGAAAATACATTCTCCTTCACACGATAAACCAATCACATGTGAAAATACATTCTCCTTCACACGATAAACCAATCACATGTAAAAATACACTCTCCCTCACTCTGTAAACCAAAAATTATACCACACCAAACCACCACAGTCCACCCAAACCACCCCACAACAACAAGATGGTTGTCCAACCAGCGGCCGCTCCCACGCCGGCAACTTTCCCGTCAACACGACATCTCTCACTGTCCGACACTGTACCTTTCCCCGTCAACACGACATCTCCCACTGTCCAACACTGTCCCTTTCACGTCAACCCAAAAAACTTACGACCGATCACCCCCGTCTCATGGCCTCCCTCTGCGTCAAGTCGCAGAACAGGGAACGACGGACACAAGGTGCCCACGACCGTCGGACCTCCCTTGGTCAGGTGGGCTCCAGTTGATGAGTGCCGCTGGAAACCTTCGCTGTCGACGACAGCTATGAAGAGTAGTGGGGACCTTAGGCGACGCCGACAGCAATGAGGAGCATCGAGGACTGGGGATGGGGACGACAGCGATGCAGAACATCGATGACTTGGTTGGTGCGGGTCGTAGAGCCATGCAACTCAAACAACATCCCAGGCCTAAACGGCCAGAATTAGCAATCATATCATAATACCTGGCACACAAATCACAAATGCTTCACCGCCACATATATGCCGGCCTTCAATCAAAACAATGCCTTAGCCTTTAACAAAAACCTAGGGTCATTCCGCCATCTTAACCTTTATGCAAATATACAAATAAAACCAACAACCCTACCATGAACTGATTGAAATAATGCGCGGTGGGAACAACTAACATATTAATAACAAACGACCAGACCACCGTTATACAATTCCAATCCTACCCAAACTTCCCACCCGCTCCTAAACCAACTAACTCACAACCCAGCGAAAAACTACACAAAGACATTTACACACAATCGATACTCACATGAAAGAACCCCGTCCTTTCCCTGGTGACGATTTCCGTTGGTCCACACCCAACAAAGACAAAATAGTCTTTTAACTCTACTGGGCTGACAGAAGCCACGCCACACACCGGGCTGACAGCAGTCACACCACGATTCCTGCAACACTCCCAAAAGCGAGGTTGCCTTCGCGCCCAAAAATCAGCGACTGACAATATAAAACCCTCACCCCCAAAAGAAAACGTGAACATCGCCGGCAACCTCTTCTGCCCACAAATTCCCGTGCGAAACCCCGCCGAGCTCGCTCACCCTGCCCATTCGCACGCGAAACGGGCACGTGACAACACATCACAAACACACTACACACCACGCATACACACACAAAACCGCCCACCCCAAAATTAACCTCTTCACCACTAGCAACCTGCTCGCGACAGTATGTGTATGTGTGTGTTTGTGTGTGTGTTTGTGTATCTGTGTGTTTTTGTGTGTGTTTGTTTGTGTGTGTGTGTGTGTGTGTGTGTGTGTGTGAGTGAGAAAGAGAGAGAGAGAGAGAGAGAGAGAGAGAGAGAGAGAGAGAGAGAGAGAGAGAGAGTGCGTGAGTGTGAGTGTGTGTGTGTGTGTGTGTGTGTGTGTGAGAGAGAGAGAGAGAGAGAGAGAGAGAGAGAGTGCGTGAGTGTGAGTGTGTGTGTGTGTGTGTGTGTGTGTGTGTGTGTGTGAGAGAGAGAGAGAGAGAGAGAGAGAAAGAGAGAGAGAACGAACGAACGAACAAAAATTTATTGTGTGGGCCCCGGGCCCATTACAAGGGGGAGAACAGCAAAACAAACGAAATCAACAGTATCGATACCGATACTGATATCAAGACTTTAGCAAGTCTTGCAGCGCGCATAATGGCACATGTTAGTTCATAGTTCGTGATAATGTGACGTTACCATCAAAACGGAAAAGTCTTCATCACTTTCGTCTCGCACGCCAGGGCAGCTGTCGTCTTTGCTGCATGCCAGGACGAGACGAGGATCTTGTGGATCCTGCAGGCTCGGGAGATGCTCTTCGGTGGTTTGATGTGTCGGACAGCAAGTGCCTGACCTCACTACGTGATGACGCTGTCCGTAGGTCGTGGTCAGGTGTTGACTTGGTTGGATCCTGGTCTACAGCAGCTTTGGTGGGAACAGGAGTGGTGCAGGGCTGTCTGGCTTCGGATGTGCAAGTCGCCAGTCGCGATGACTTGCCCTGATCGTTGTCAGCATGGCGGGATTTGTCAGACGAGTTTTTCGGCTTGGCCAGATGTACCTCTTCATCGACAGCTTCTTCTTTTTCTCTGAGGCGCTGAAAAATCTCTTGCAGGTCCTTTCTGAGTGAAGTTTTAAACTCTTGCTGTGACCTCATCATGGGATAGTCATTCCCTGTAGAGCATACTGGGTTAGAGGTCACAACACAGTCGGCTGGCCCTACATCGTTGCTCCCATTCTCGTCTGCACGCAAGGCACGCACTTCCTAGGGAGCAGGAAAATCTCGTGCAATGGCGACGTTGGGTTTGAAAATGTTCAAATCATTGTTATCGCCATTACCTTCACACTGAACAAGAGACGGGTTTTCAAACTGCAAAGTCTGCTCACCGATCCTACTCTTGGCGTCGCTGTTGGTCTCGCCGTATCTGCGCCGGTGGTTTTCGTCTCCAGCAGCCAGTGGCATGCGGCAGAGAAAATGGCCGGCCGTCTCGGGGTGCAAAGCAAAGTATCACAACCGTGATTCCTTTTTCAGCAGCTATCTTCCATGATGTAAGGTCTTCTGAGTCAATCAGGGTGGACAGAGAGCCTTCCACAATCCCTGGTCTTCCAGATAATGGCATTGTTATCCACACAGTATTGACTATCCGGCAAACGTATAGCGGAGCGACGTGAACACGTCTTGTCAAGTCAGCAAGCAAACCGGAAGTGGAGAGAGAGAGAGAGAGAGAGAGAGAGAGAGAGAGAGAGAGTGTGTGCGTGAGTGTGTGAGTGTGAATGAGTGAGTGAGTGTGTGTGTGTGTGTGTGTGTGTGTGTGTGTGTGTGTGTGTGTGTGTGTGTGTGTGTGTGTGTGTGTGTGACTGAATCGCCCAAGACCTGCTATCTCACTGGGAAGAAAGACGTCATATCCTTGCAGTCAAAATCCTAATCAAGTGCTGCGCGCATGGCACGTAGCGAGATCTTTGGGGCATGATAGCTTTCTCTTTCTTGGTTTGGGCTTCCTGTGGTGTACAACAATTGTAAACTAAATCCTTGACACTGAATAATGTACGTGAGACGGGAGTAGATAACTCGACAGAGTGCATTAAAATTATCACCTTCTGCATGGACAAGACGTTTCACTTGCTCTGTCTTCTGGGCTTACGGCCAAAGGACAAACTGCGCTTCTTGAAGAATTCCAAATCCCACTTTAAAAGGAGACGAAAATCCTGCCAAGATTCCTACATCATCACGTCTTATGTGGCATGCTAAAGTGCACAACAGGGAGACCTCTGTTCGCCCGGGTTGTTTGACAGAGCCTTTGTTCCCGCTGGAATTTCTCCTAGCAGCATTCTAACTAACCTGTCTTTTTTATTTCCCAGGTGTAAGTCACTCTCTGCTCCTCTTCCCATTGTCGTCCCCACCCGCCTTGGACTCCTTGATTGGACAAAAACTTTAACTACGCCAGTTCTGGGTGCCAGTTTTTATGCACCGTAAGTTATCACTCAACCTCTCTCTCTCTCTCTCTCTCTCTCTCTCTCTCTCTCTCTCTCTCTGTGTCTCTCTCTGTCTGTCTGTCTCTCTCTCTCTGTCTCTCTCTCTGTCTCTCTTTCTCTCTCTCTGCCTGTCTGTCTGTCTGTCTGTCTGTCTCTGTCTCTGTCTGTTTGCCTGTCTGTCTCTGTCTGTCTGTCTGTCTGTCTGTTTCTCTCTCTCTCTCTCTCTCTCTCTCTCGCTCTCTCTCTGTGTCTGTCTCTGTTTTTTTCCCTATTATTACAAACGACTACACTTAATGTTCCAATATGAATTTTTTGCTTCAGAAATGCACGTGTTGTTCAAAATCAATGACTGTATTTTGTCTCCTGTAAATTGTGGAATGAAAACAGTATCGGTGTCTTGCTAACACAAGCAACTTTTACGTCGATGTGTACTTGTACGCCAAGAAAACACGTCATGTTTCTTGAGAAAATAAGTACTTTCCTGTGTTATTTTGATAACTAAGTACTGCGTCGACGACTCTATGACCTTATAATATTCTATCGATAGCGACAGTTACATAGATCAGATATGATTTTCTCAGTCTATACTGTATACCATAATTTATCTTTCCACAGTCTGCTTTCATCACAATTCAAAAAGTCACTCAGATAACTATTACATCCAAAATAAATTCAGGCAAATTACATTTCCAGGAGTTTAGTGCCTACCTAATCTGCGGCCACGCAACCTAATAAATTTATATAACAGTTGCCCTCACTTGACCGCCGGTCAACAAGAGCTAGCGTCTCTTGTTTACTCACTGTAGCCCCTCGATGCTAAGAGCTGAAAGTAAAGGAAATGCCGGCTAGCTTCTTCACATGGAGAAAATACCTGCTGTCCTGTGCAAAATCGATGGCGCACGACCTCTGGGCTGACCAAAACACTATTCTCTTTGCTTCCGGAGACGGAAGTCTCTGATGAGTTTCCTCCGTCTGCCAGACTTTTCCCAGCAGACGGAGCACCTGCCTCGTGTGATGCCATTGTCGTTGCCAATGAGTACAACCCAGAGTCCTCGATGGCTCTGTACGTGCCCCGTGTTGGTCGCCTGCCCTCGCAGCCGTCTGGGGTTAAGTCCTGAAATGCTCCTGCATATCCATGCGGGAGTGCGTCGTGATACCGCAACCTCAGAAGTCATGATTGTCGGTCATGCACTCACTATTCATTAAACGGAAACTGATCAGACGAGTGGAGATAGACTTCTTTCGTGGTATTATCAAAGGATTGATCCAGTTTTGACTGAGAGCGAAAAGAGACTTTACGAATTTTGCAGATGTGAACTGACTTGGGACCAAAATAGAAATAACTGCGTAGGTTCAACAGATGTGACAAAAAGTTTACCTATGGAGAAATGTTTCTGTCACCTTCACGGAAATAAAAGGAAATATTTTCGAACTCTCCGTTTTTAATGCGCATGAAACATTTTTAAATGCATGGAGGTTTGTTCTGGAATATCTCTAGAAAATGTTTGTGTTGACATTGTCAGCAATATCAATTTCATACATCAAATGCTTTGGATCCTGTAATTTTTCATGATACTTCTGGTACACACGCTTTCAAAAAGATCAAATAAATCTATGCTAAGAAACATAGTTGAATACAGTTTTGCATGTTGCTTTACTTGGAGAAAAAAAAAGAGAAAGATTTGCACACATTTGCGACAAAGCCAGGCAACGTATTCTCTTGCTCTCGAGCATTGCAGATTTCTCTGACAACCTCAAAAATGACATTCCATCTCGGTTTACTTCGCTAGAGTTACAGAGTTCATTATCTTTACCGGATGAAAAGCCTCGGAGAGACTGGGAATCCGGTACAAATGAACTGAATGCAGTTTCTAAGAAGTGCCCAGACCTAATGAAGTTATTATTCGAAAAAATGGGTGAGGTATTGGTGCTTCGTGAAATTTGTCGACCGTTGTAATATGCATAGAAACAGCCTTTTTTCCAAACTGCCAGGTATTCAGACTGCGACCCCCTGGGGCTGAACCGCATTCCTAAAGCAAGACCGAAATACGACAGCAATTGCCTTCCATCTGTCATGTTTGCTTTTCAGCCTAGTCCAGACTTCAACGTCTAAATCACAGCCGCAAAAATTTGATGGGTGACAAAAAGTCCCTTCACCCCTAGCGTGAGAAGAAAGTAAAAAAGGGGCAACCTTTTCTTGTGATTACCAATATCGAGCTGACATTTCCCAGCAGAGATTGGGCTGAGTTCACGAGGCGCGGAGTGCGCGGCAAAGGGCAAAGAGAGCGGTTGGACAGGTCCTCTCCCGCCCACGTTCTCTGTCCTGAGTGATGCCGATGTCTGGTTCTCCCAGAGATCATGTCCCTTGCCCTGCGCGGACGTTCTCCTTGACCGCGGGGTGGGCAGGAGTGCCGGGGAGATGTCCGGCTGTAACCGCGTTGTCAGACAGATGTGCTCTAGTGGCTGAGTTGTCAGACAGATGTGCTCTCGTGGCTGAGTTGTCAGGCAGACGTTGAGTGCGACTGCGAGGTCAAATGCTTGTCTGGCAAGGGAATGTTGCTATAACTTGTACCTTACACTTCGAAGCCAAAGAGTCTGTCCTCCAAAAACACACGCAGATATTATACTATCGATTTTTAACATATCTCTTGCCATAGGTATTTTAAACACCATCTTTCTAGAGCTGCAGTATGATCTTAACATCTGAGAATGCGACCACTTACCCATTTCATTTTACATCACCCTTTGTTTGTAACTTTCTGTCTTGCATTGAGAAGTTTCTGTTATTCACAGTCAATACCTACTGCCAGTTAAACGTAACCTTTAATTTCCATGTTTTGGATGTAAAAGGTATGTGTCATGTTAACGTCAAGGCAGGGGTTAATTGTGACAAAGACGTCTGAAGGATACTTGTACAGATCATGTTCTGCGATTTGTACCGCGTGCTCACCAGACAGGGTTCAGGCTCAGCAGAAGTAACGCTGGTGTTGTCAAGTCAACGTAGAGCAAAGTTGAACCGTTCTTTCGGACAGGCGGAGAGGTAATGTGACGTCAGACTGACATAAAGTATTTTTGCGTCTTTTTTATTGTGAATTCCTCGCTGTACTGTCTGTTCCTCACGAAGAAGACGTATATCAAATGTTCCTTCAAGATCACGTCTGCCTGAGCATTTCCAAAGCAAGAACTAGTAGTGCGCTCTGACCAATGGGCGAGGACATGCCATAATCACCATTGTTATTGGCATGACCTTTTGTCTATGCGGGCTGAGGCTACAAAATGAAACTCTATAAAATTTTAATTGACCGTCATGGGAGAAGCAATCAAACGTTCAACAGGAGGCAGCAAACCCACGCAAAAAAAACGCGTAACAGATTTATGTATAGGCCTACTCCCACAATGTGTATGTCCTGCTAACTAACGGATGATCAGACTCCTGCCTGCAAATATTACATGCACACGCAATTCTCATATCCAGCCCAGAATGACTACCATTGGCCTTCACTCTTGTGACCATTAGGCGTGTCGACATTTTAGCTCCCAAATCCCGAATCCATTTGATGGCATTTCGTCCGTGTCAGAATAGTCGTGAAAGCGTCAAACACATTGTGACGGGTGAGTTCTACGGGCAGTTGCCGATGCTCTATCTCTCTCCATTTCTTTCTGCGCCGCGTTTTTTCCTTGGGCCGGAAAACGTTTGGTGTGGCGGACATTCAAGGCATCAACTCCACGCGGTACAACCCACACTTTTCCCCCATTCGCTTTGCATACCAACGGTGCATCATCGTAGCATCGTCCTGCCTACGCATGCCCTGTGACATAATTCATCTTCTATTAATCCCCAGAGCCCGTGATTTACGATGTGGCTAAGGCTGGAGCCATCGGCTATCGCTGACAGACTGTCGCCTGGCGAGTTTGCCAGCCTCCCAGTGAAACGTCTACGGCGGCTGAAGCGCCTGCCGTCAAAAATGGCGTGGTGATTTTGGTCCTGCTACGACAGTCAGGCGGCTGTCATGCTGGAGGTGTCGCTAGTCTATTTGCCAACCATTACTACCTTCTGAATCGGGGCAATAGAGGTCAAATACACACAGATGATTAATGAAATTGGCTTGCTTCCTGTTCAAATATCACAACAAAAGCCTGCACTGCCACGGAATGAAAAAGTAGCGCGGAGGCGTTTCCGAAAGATTACTCGTTGGGCGTGTTTGGGCGTGTTTGTTTGGCCCAAAATCTTGAGAGAATCGCGAGGGCTAGGCGTTGCCTACGCCCCTCGCTCAAAAGGACGCACTCGCCGTGAAGGCGGGAAGCCGAGGGAGGTTCGGAGCTCCCTCGATCCTTCCCGCAGCAGTGACCCGGATAAGCCAAAATGGCGGAGACAGTGCGAGTTCGGCTGGTGTTCGGAGACAACAGTCCCTGTAATGTGCTTCTCAGGGTTTGAGAATGGAAAAGTGTACGTACACGGAAGTATTTACTGTTCGAGTGTTCATTTGTATATATAGAGGAGTAGGTGTATTGGGTATTTCTGGACATACACTGCCGAAAATTGTTTTATCGCTTGCAGTATACGTATGCTCAATGAATTATGTCCCTTCACCGTATACGTACGCACTGTGAATTATGTCCCTTATTTGATGAAAATGAATCGAGGCCTCACATTTTCGACAAAATTATCTACAGTTGCTTTTTATCGTTGAAAAATTCTTGTACCATTCGATATGACACTGGTGTGTTCTTTGAAGTGAAAAACTGATGTGATATCTGAATCGTCAGTTATTTCGTCTATCGGCAACTTCTTCACCGACTCTGGCGAGATGATTGGCCGTTTTTCCAGCTGAAGGAGCGTCTCACTCGCCCTCGTCTAGAGGCTTGTTTAGGAGGCTGCATGTGATTCACTCCTGAACAGCAATTTTGGGGCGTGATTCACTCAGCGCTGAGCAGCGCTCTGCATCACCGATCCGAGGTGATTCAGACGATTTTGCATCATTTTCAAAATGGCGTCTTCGATCCCGCACTGGCCGTCGATGCGTTAAATAACCCTCAGAAACATCATTTTGGGACTGGAACGGGCTTTATTTGCCCCAAGCGCCCTGTATGCGCGAGTAATGGCAAGTAAGGATGACACAGTAGTGGACTTTATTCGTGCAGAATACATTTAAACGTGCATAGACGATGTCTGTGGCAAAGAAAACACTTTCTTAGCGTCTATGAACACAGCATGGGGCGCATTAGATTTACCTCCCCTTTAACAAGTGAAGCGCTGCACTACATCTGTAGGTGTTCAGGAGAGGCAAAGAGCGCTATATTGCCAACATGAAGCGCTCATGCAGCGCTTTATACTCGTGAACAAGCCTTAGCCATTCAGGGAGAATCGCGAGATTTGTGGCCAAACGAACGCGCCAACTTGACTGTGATTTGACTGAAAATAGCTCATGCATAGCGACTGATCTTTAATCCACGTTTACCATGGTGCTGAGGTAATGATGGTCCGAGCTATTTCGACTTGTGACTGATTAATTTTGTGTCGCCGAGAAGTGCAGCTAACCATACTCAGGACAGCATGATATTCGAATGCACTACACTTCATCGCAACACCCTACATCTCATGCTATCACATTAATATCTCGCCAGACTCCACTATACAACGTACGTAACACCGCATCCAACCGGACTACATCACACTGCGCATCCAACCACAAAACAGCACATCATCCCGTGTTGCTCCACGCCATGCTGTCAATACATCCATCCGTGCAATAGGCCTACCAACCAAGCCAACTCCAGCTCTACAAAGGAGTCGGGTACTAAGCTTCCAAAATTTCTCTAAAAGGTGAGTCAAGTACAAACTTATTTCAACTGGTCAAATAAGTGACTTGTTTGCCATCAGCAAACCTCCATGACCAAACCAAATACATCCTAGTTCGTGTCATAATCACATATTGTAGAGTCTGTCATGCAAATACATCATTACAGCACCAGTGTTTCTGTCCACTAATCATTATTCCGAAGGCGATTGACTGGGTCCGGAGGGCAGCACGCGTCAGGTCAGGAAGGGAACCGTAGGCGGACGCCGAGCAGGGAGGCCCAAATGTTCAATCCCAGCCAGGAAGAGGCCGCTGTCCAGGGAATAGGAATTCCTCCAAATGACCGGACCTCGCATGACGGCCAGACAGACGTTCGTGATTGAGCCATTTTCCACCCCCACATGCCAAGGTGTTCACCGACAGCTCGTGTCCTGACGACTACTGCGCCTGGCAGGACGAACGCCAGGAATTATCGAGAAGACGACTTAGTACTTCTCTGACACTTCTGTGTAACTGCCATTCTGGAAGGGAGAGAGAGAGAGAGAGAGAGAGAGAGAGAGAGAGAGACAAAGAGAGAGAGACAGAGACACAGAGAGAGAGACAGAGAGAGAGAGAGAGGCAGGCAGGCAGGCAGACAGACAGAGAGAGAGCGAGGGACGGACGGACGGACGAACGGACATACAGACAGTGACTGACAGACACTGACAGACAGAGAGACAGAGAGAGAGAGAGTGACAGACAGACACAGAGAGAGACAGAGAGAGGGAGACAGAGAGAGAGAAAAAAAAAGAGAGAGAGAGAGAGAGAGAGAGAGAGAGAGAGAGAGAGACAGAGAGCGATAGAAAGAGAGCGAGAGAGAGAGAGAGAGAGACAGAGAGAGAGAGAGAGAGACAGAGCGAATAATACGATTTTCAAGTTCCCTACAAATCTGCACATCGTTTCCAGTCCGAAATTAATACATCTTCCTGCGCTGCAAGGTCGTCAATCCATCACCCTAGGGACAGGTCACATTGCATGGGAGTTCATGTGGTGTCACTCCTGTCAGTAGCAAGACTGAGTTTGAATCCCATCTGGAAATGAGACTTTCGAACCTAATGGACAAAATCTAATAGACAATTGGCAGTTCCGTTTGCAGTGGAAATTAGGCAAATTTAATAAACAAGTATGTTACACCTTCATAACTGGGGAGCTCGCAGTCCAACATAGGTGAATACAGAGCTCTCCTTGACAGATCCATACACTTTATTAAAGCAAACATGAACGCACACACACATGTGCGCACACACACATGCATGCACACACACATGCATGCACACACACACATAAATGCACACACACACATAAATGCACACACACACATAAATGCACACACACACACACATAAATGCACACACACACATACATGCACACACACACATAAATACACACACACATAACTGCACACACACACACACATAACTGCACACACACACACACACATAACTGCACACACACACACACACACATAACTGCACACACACACACACACACACATAACTGCACACACACACACACACACATAAGTGCTCACACACACACATGAATGCACACACACATACAAATGCACACATGCATGCACATTCATGCACTCTCACTCTTTCCCTCCCTCCCTCCTTCTTTCTCTCACATGTGCGTGCATGTGCATGCGCGCGTGTTTGTGTGTGTGTCTGTGTGTGCATGAAACACCCTTGCAATCATCCACATACACACATCCTCACATTAAAATAGTTTTAAATCAACACAAAAACAAACCCCAAATCACTCAGGAATATTTATACAGCATATTTGTAAGTCATCCAATCGGCACGATTTCCAATGGAAAGCCGCATTACTAAATATGAATCAGACAATGCCAGAAAATATTATGACCAGAAAAATGCACATCAAAACCACTGTACTTCTAAATCTGATTATACCTTGGAAGCGAGTTGTTTTTGCCAAATTAATGCAAAGCACTATTTATGTAGCTTTCTGTTTAATGATTATAAGAAGCAAAAATACATATTATGGACTGAATGCAATAAAAATCAGCCACATTCTGAAATGATCAAAAGTCAAAGCAACAAGAGGGATTCGAGACAAAAACGGTTAAACTGATGCTCAGTTTACAGAAATCTTCTACAAGACGAGATTCAAATATATTGTTCCTTTAATGAGATAAAAGAAAGCACCCAAACATAACCTCAGTTATAGTTTACAATGATACAGTAAATTAATACAGTCAAGTAAAACAAAATTACAAAACAAAACAAAACCTGATAAGCAGATAATTAGTATAATATTTTTAAAGCAGGCGTTAGAAACATCTTCATATACAAATTATACAAGGAGCTGATGTAAACACAAGAAGATCATAATCATATTGTGATCACAGATGGCAAAATACTTCAAGAAGATTAATTGCAAAGACAGTGATGGGAACAGAAGAAAGCACAAAAAAGGAATGTGAAATTTCCCACCAATGTCAAACCCCAGATGAAAGATTTTTCTTGTAGGCAGCGCATTTGCTCAACTTCTCTCTAACGCTGTATGTACAACAAATCACACAAGCTTATATTGGATGAAGCAAGTCAAAAAGTATACAGTGTATAGAACACACAAGGTGTACAAGCACTTTTGCCAAGTAAACACTTCGTGGCAATAACCATGGTCTCATCACATTAAAAGTTGTGGAATGTGGATCAAACAAAGATTTAACTCATGTGAAATTCAGGACGATGAATGTTACTGCAATTTTTTTAAAACTTAGAAATGGTTTAATTCTTTACATTCTACATTAAGTGCTACCCCAACCCCCCACCCCCACCCCCAAAAAAAGCTATTAAACAACAGATGTAAAAAAACCACAAAAGAATTAGAAGTCACAGGGTACTTAAATGCATACAATAGCTGTAAAAAAAACACACACTTAGTTGGATTTGCAAAAGCTATTTATCTGTCATGAATCTATTCATCCTGATGCATTCACTTCCATTACTACTTCTACTTCTGATGAAAGACAAACAATGAAGAATTATGTACCTTGCACTATTCCACCATGCAAAAGAAGCTCTTGATATGAGCTACTATCATATGACAAGTGTAATTTTTTACGGAAGACAAATATACTCAACAAAGCACATAAACATATTTATTTGCTCAATTCATGCATCCACAGACACAAAATAAGTGTGAAAGGATGCACATTATCTCTGTTTTTGCTCACTTTCTCAACAAGCTTGCACAAACATATCTGTAAAAAAACATATGCAAAATTGGAAGACCTCTGTGTTACCAATGAAGTCATGACAGAGATGAAGATGACATGTGATGAAGACTGACCATTGTGAGAAAAAAACAGCATCTCCTCGTATCGACCTAAAACCTTTTTAAAGAAGATAGTGCTGTAATTAAAAACAAAAGGGCAGTGAGCACACAATAAACAGCAGTGCACTCTAATGTTAAAGCATTCACACATTGAATAAGAATATGCCCACTGATGCCTCATGCAAGTCATTTGATTTGAAAATAAATCACAGCTCATCACAAGGTAAACCCATAGGGCCTTACATCAATGTGAATCATTTTGATACAAACCATTTTGCTCATGGCTGATTCTGCCAATAAAGGCTGATACTCAGTCAATTGGAATCTTGTCCAAAGTGGGTCCCCAATCTCCACCTCATATCACTGCATGAGAAACTTCTATCTCGTCTGCAACTCTCTTAATACACAAGAGACAATACATCAGGTTTAGAGCAAAGGCCTGTTTACACAGAACGAGCTGCACGAAGGGAGGTAACTCTATGGCGTTAAATGATCCAGGGAATGATAAGTAACCATAAAGGGAGTTAAGTCATGACGGTTTAAACCTTTTCCGTGAATCCTCGGTAACGCTTTCTGGTATGTGTGTATATGTGTGTGTGCATGCATGGGAGTGAGAGAGCGGGGAAGAGGGAGATTTATTGATTGACTGATTCTTTATTTATCAAGGATGATTTTTTTTAGAAACAGACAGATCAGAAAAGGATCACAGTTTTCAATGCCAACAGTCTGGTGGTTCAATCAGGAACAAGGCAGACATAGAGAATACTGGTTAGAGTACACAACCTGAGAGAGAGAAACATTTGTGCATTGAATCCTGCAAAGACGTGGCTGTCTAACAGTCGCTGCTAAGTATGAAGTCTCCATAGTTCGGCATTCAGCATACATTACTACACAGACACAGTTATTCTATCTGACAGATGTACTGATGAGTTTCTAAAGGATGTTGCCACCCAAAAAGTGCCATAAAACATGGAGTATCATTTAAAAAACGATTATTCATGACACAGAGGAAGTCCGTTATCATGGGTTCCAGCTCATGAAAGGGCTATTTCAGGGCAGCTGTCACACACATTTCTCTAGCAAGAGGCTCATGAGAAAATTACACATCCAAATCACACACATTGTTTCATGCCAGGTGGACATTCTTGTATTCTTCAGACCACTTTAAAGTTGAGCTGTAAGCTCTTATCAAAGTGGTAAATGCTTCTCAGCACATTGCTTCCTGCAGACAAGGATGGGTGGAAGTAAAACCCTGTTCCATGTCCATGTGATAGTGGTTAATGTCTGCCTTCATAGGCTCACTCGGTGTGTGGTGAGATCCATTCCCCCTTTACTGTTAAACATTACAGAGAGTATTACCTGAAGTAGAATCTGCACATTAACATCTGCATTTTAAAACTCTTAGCCTTAGCCTTTATGTTTCACACATTCCTGGAGTTTGCCCTCTACTCTGCAACAAACTTTGACTCAATATTCATTATATACACAAATCCTTGGAGCTTTTTCCGCAACAAGTGTTTAAACGACTGTATACCTACCTGTATACACACAATGTAAATTATCTCCTGTACTGCATCTTAAATTGCTATTTTCAAATAAGTGACAGAATCATGGTACATATGTAAATTTTCATTATGATGACTTTTTTTCTTCAAAGAGTTTTCTCATGGTAAAATAAGAAAAAATGTTAAGTTATTTAGGAAGGGCATCTTCATTGCAGTGGAAAGTAAATCCATGCATTCTTCAAATTCATCACTACTGACAAGATTACATCCTTTCTGGTTAAATAAGAATATACAAGTCAATTTTTACAGTCTTCACATAATTGTGGGAATTCATATTATGTACTTAAAACGGTTTACTCCAAAAACATTCTTTGGTAAATGGCATTGTGATGTGTACATAAAAAATGAAACTTCATTGATATATATACATTCAGAATCTCACAAATCTAATTAACTGACACAACAATCTGTATGACTATTTTATAGATATCAGTAAGGTAACTCACCAGCTAGTTCGTTCTAATTTCTTATAGAAAAATCCCTGTTCCTGCAAATTTTAAACAGCTTCTGAAAGCAAAACAACTTTCCTTTTTAATAATCCAATAATTCATCTCTGAGCTGCTGTATCTCAATCTGAGACAGATGAGAGCCATAAACCATTTTAGTTAAAATGTCTATTTCCATTAGATTTGGATTCACCAAAGGGGCAGTGCAGTAAAAAAAAGTTTACTCAAGCAACGCACACACACACACATCCACACACTCTCTTGCACACGTGTTTCTCTTTTTCCCATGTAAGATTTGTAGAAAATACTGAGAAGGAATCACATTACCCAATACCAAAAATAAGGGTATACACTAACTTTTTGTTCATGACATAATAATGTTTGTTCATCTGACTTGTTCATATATGACAATGTAGAAGACACGAAAGAATGGAAAAGAATTAAACCCCATCAACCATCAATAAGAGTGTCCTTTTCTCCTGTGTGAAGAGATAAATCAAATAAGATCTGCTTCCTTGACAAATACTATGAAATATGGGCAGCTATTGGATTAATCATTGGTTCAACATTAAATTCAGCTGATGACTATCAACAAAAGAATAATCCATCAACTATCCCAGAAACAAAAAGATACCTATAGCCACATGGCTGCCACATCAAGTTTGTTCATGATAATAAGTGGGTGACACTAATCCTCCTCCTACTGATCTTCCTGCAAGACTCCCTGCTCTTCTAACCGGCCATGACAGTTCAAATAACTCAAAAGGAAATTACCCACTTATCTACAGGCATAATCACAGGGAAGGATCACTACCTTACAGGCCTTGCAGACAACCCACATCACAAGTACTGTCATGCTTGAGAGATCAGGGCCATGGCCAAGCCAGGCACAGCAGGCAGAGATCAGATTACACTAATCCCTGTTTTGCCTGCCTGTCTGCACTGCAGGTGTCTGGAGATTTGGGCAAAGCACTGATTGCTCCATGTCTTAACAGAGAGCTTGGTCACAAAGTCAGCCTTCCAACTCCCAATGCCAGGAGTCACAAGACTGAGTGAAGTTGGGACTAAAAAACAAGCCAGGTGAAGGCTAGCACAGGGCCAACGCTGTCCCTATCTAGCAACAGACTGAGGACTCTCTCCCTCCTGGGAACAATTCTCATGCTAAATAATCAGTGTGGGTTGAAGTGAAGAGATAGCTTCCATTATCTCCTTGGTGTAAGTGGTTGTTTCAATAAGAGTGAGCAAATGAGCACACTTTGGCAATCTATCACATGTATGTGATCAGCATGATTTTTTCTTTCTTTCTTTCAACCATTAACTCAATCTCATTTGTATTGGGTATTCATACTTTTCTCATATTAGGGTATATGTGTCTGTTAAGTGTGAGCCATAAATACCATCATAATTTTTGCACATGCACCTCATGCAGGCTCATGGAAGTATCAAGTGGCAAATGTGAACACTTGTAACACAGAAAAGTTAATTCGG